>CANUEP010146363.1:0-111274 GCA_947857235.1 Jatropha podagrica | reverse complement strand
TTTCGTTTTCCATTTGGTGGGTCAGGAAATTGCAGTAGCACAAATGCATTGAAGTTGAACCCAAAGAAGACTATAACTAGACATTCCTCTTTTTTCAACTATTATTAATTGTTTTCTTTATTTTTCTCCCTTTTTTAGTTTTTTTTTTTTACACACAAGAAAATCATTGATCCAAGAATCCAAATTTGCAATAGAAGGAAGAGGCAGATTGCTGTGATGACTCGATGATTGTTGGACATATGGTAGTTTGGTTAGAAGCACTCATGGATTTTAGTCTCTAGTTCCATGCTCTATTGATTCTTAACTATGTGGCTGTGTTGCCTTTGAAATTGATAAGCCTTTCTCACTTAGCATTAGTTGAATTTGGACTTGGCTTCTAATTAGCAAGGAAGAAGCAAAAAAGAATATGTAACCGTTTGTATTTTGTGGTTCCCACAATAAGGGTTTTTTTTTTTTGTGTTTTCAATGTAAAATTAACGGAAAATCAGTCCTTTTTGGACGGAAGGACTGGATTGTTAGACGGAACCAAACCTTAAGGACGTCCGAATAATTTGACCAAAATACATGAACGAAGTTATTAATTTGATAAAAACTCAGAGATGAAATAACTAAGGCTTTTTTGACCAAAATACATAAACGAAGTTATTAATTTAGTAAAAATTCAGGGATGAAATAATAATTTTTTCTAAGGCTTTTTTTGTCATTTTAATGTAAAATTAACGGAAAATCAGCCCTTTTTGGACGGAAGGACTAAATTGTTGGACGGAACCAAACCTTAGGGACGTCCGAATAATTTGACCAAAATACATGAACGAAGTTATTAATTTGGTAAAAACTCAGGGATGAAATAATAATTTTCCCTTATCTATATGTCAATTTGTAAATTATAAAACGGAATAACAAATGAAAGAAATACATAAAAAATGTAGAAACATTATAAAAAATACTGAAAAAGCCGATCACCAAGTCAACATTTTTATTTTTATTCAGGTATAATAATAATAATAATAATAATAATAATAATGGGTGCTGTAAACTATATGCTATTTCTAAAAAGTAAAGAAAAAAAATAATATTTTCAAATAATATTTTCAATTCGGTACAATTTTACTTTTAATTCTTAGTAATAACCAGAATCGAAACCGTTATATACGTGGTTTGACATGATTTACTTCACAGAATATCAATTTTTCTTCCAATTTAGATTCGGTTTGGTTTGTCTTGTTCAATTCAAATCCTCAAAGTAACCATGTATGCACAACACTATACACTATGTGTATTGCGTCTTTATACAGTACAATATAATAAGTTTAAACAAGGGCATGGTTGTAATCGTGGAAATGAAAATTCTTGTAAATGAAGTGAGCCAACCATCTTGAAGCTACGAAACATAAAACTGCCGTCAAGACCAGTGCATTTCTTGCAACTGCAGACTTCAAACTTTGGTTGGTTGCAGCAACAATGCCGATCAAGATAATGGACACTACTTGCAGAATAACCTCAAGTGCATTTAGACCCTTATATGCAGCATTGCAACTGCTGCAATTCACAACATGTGACCAGTACCTGAAAAACCAGATGCAAAAGCTTCAACTTGATCCCAACTGTCAATTTAACTGAAATACCGTAAGGGGTCTATCTGATACCCAGTCATTCCAAATGATTGAGCTTTAGATTTTCTTGTAACACTCTAGAAAACAAAGAAGTTTCATTTCTTTTCTTGCGGCTTCACTAATCAAATCTTGCAATAATGTCCCTGAGGGGACGGTCCAGATTTTGGTTCAAATGAAGCTAATCAGTTGATAGACATGGAAATTGGTAGAGCTCATCAGTTAGATGAAAAATAGAAAATGTTTCAATGATGCTTTCATGTTGCAACACCAAACAAAAAAAGATTTCATGAATCTATCAAAATAAAGGTTTTGTGATAAAGCTTCCTCATAAAATTTCAAAAGAATACATTGATTTGAAAGTGAAGAATTGTTCAATTTGAAGCTCTAAATCTATCCTATAAGTACCTGTCCATCAATTGCTCTTTTGGAGGAGTTGGGGTGAGTGCTCCACTGAACTTCCCTCCCCAGTTAATTTGACCATCCGAGTACTTTCTTAACCACTTTCTGAAAGCAATCACTTGAGCATCTGACTTTGTTGGTACATAACAAGCCTTTTGCCAATTGGATGTGCCAACTTCCATTATTTTACGCTCCTATAGAGAGAGACAGAGAGCTAAAAACTATTGTTAAGAATTGGTTCGTTCTTTATGTTCCTAGAATTAATAAAAAATAGAATTTCAGTCATTAAAAAGACTCATTTGTAAACTGCACATGTGCTATTATTTTAGTTCTGTTTTACAATAAGCAACAGAATTTTTCATCATCTTAAGAGAAAATTAATCTCCCCATATTCGTTTTCAGATTAAATCATCGACAATTTAAAACAATCAATTCCGCAACAAAAAACCATTTTTTCTTTTAGCATTCTAGTGGATGAAAAAAAGACCCAACAGAAATTTTGAAGTCATTAATTTTTCATACTGAACAGTAAAATCAGAATCAAAATACTAAACAATGTTCTTATGAATTAATTATAGATCTACAACATTAAACATTGAAATTAAGTAGGATTCATTTGAAATGAAAGATTATTTGGATTTTGCGTTTAGGTGTAAATCATAAAAAAAATATCAACATGATGTCAAATTCCTAACACTATCTGTCAAAATAGATCCTAAAGTTTTAGCATACATTTTTCATGAATTCATTGTTTTTTAGTTGAACATATTTTTTTGTGTGCTTTTCAATTGAAAGATTCATTTGGCTCAGCTTTTCACTTCCTAAAAAGTACTTAATGCATTTTTCTTTTCTAGAAAATAAATCAATAATTGAAGTGTAATTAATTAATATATATTAATTTCTCTCACAAGACATTTTCCATTTACAATAAGATTTCATTTTTACTTTGCAAAAAAAACACAAAAAGCAAGCTACACAAGTGGGCTGTGTATTCCATCTTCCATTGAATTGCTCAGAGTTGCATCAGAAAAATATTTAACCCATGGCAATGATGATTTACCTCTAAATGAAGAAGATACAAATCTGAATCCAAAACCAGATTTTGTCCCAAATGAAACACCCATCTTGGAATTATTCTGTCAATCCAAACTCCAAAATTTCTTGGGAATGTAAATATCAATCTGCTTTTACCTGGACCAACTGGAACACAGAAAAAAACAAGAAGCCCCCTTCTTTGTGGTGCATTTGATGATGACTCCTGGACCAAACAACCAAATAGGAAGCAAAAATAAAAATCAAGAAATCCTAATTAGATACATCAAAACATAAAATGGAAAGGTTAAAAAGAAAAAACAGAAAACAGAGTTGAACAGTTGTATTACCTTACTGTTTCCAGTTGACGAGACTGATCCATTTCCTTGATCTTTGGTTTTGCCTGAATTCACTGAAGATGGGAGAGTAAAAGCAGAATAATATACACAAGGTGCCATAAATTTGCTAGCCCCTCCATATCGCGTAGAGTAGTATCCATTTATGTCTAACTTTTCTATGTTTATGTCCATTGGTGCTCCTCCTTCTCTGTCGAGCTTAACTGTGAAAGAGTAGTGTCATCATGTAAAACAAAACGTTTTATAGATGAAGCAATATGAAAGATAATGCCAATCAAGAAGAAGAACTGATTTAAAAGTTCTTATCTGTTCTTGGATGGTGGGCCTGGAAGCAGTTTAAAATGTGCATATGGAACATGAGCTGGGTCCATCAGATTTTGAATCAAGATTTCATACCTGAAATTTACCATTTGGTTCTTACTTTAGAAAAAAGAAAGCTTCAATGTGTCCTTGCAGCAGTTACATTTTATAGAAAATATGATGTATGAATTGATGGATATTAAAGATCATATTTTGCATACCCAAAAGGAAACTCTCTATTTGCCATTGGTTTGACGTATGATGGATCATCAAGTTCTGAAATATATGGGGGTGTTTTCTTTGAGAGGATATCTTTGTATTCAGGATTGCTGTTTGGCCAAAACCACACTATTCCATGCTGCACTGTACTTGGATAAGCAGCTACACATGCTTTTTTGAATGTGTGAACCTAGAAAAAGTTGTGCAAAGAGAAGCTAAGACTTTCTTATGTTATATGAGGAATAAAACAGCATTTTGTTTAACCTTGACGAAAATAAATATGAAACCTCCTCTTGCAATGAAGAAAGTCGGATTTCAGACATTGGCAAGTTTGAATTAAGTTAAAAAGGGTCAGGTGTCAAGCAAGAACTCAAATGCTTTGGGTTCAATTCATAAGGGACTAATGAATACTTAATAATGCTATAATAAATTCATTATGCAATACTCAGAAATAAATTTAAGAAAAACACCACGAGTAAAGAAAAAACAACATAGATTAATAAAGTTCATCAGTTTAGGTAATGGAAATAAGAATTTTAGGATTTCTGGGTTGAGGTTCAGTACCGGAGGGCCATCTGGAGGTGCTTGAGGAATAAATTTGCAATCACCAGAGCCATTGAAACACCAACCATGATAGACACACTGCAATCTTCCCCATTGATCAATCCTTCCTTCAGACAATGGAGCCAATCTATGAGGACAACTATCATCAAAGACATTCCACACATTGTCATTCCTGTCCCACCAAACCACAACATCAAGACCCATTACACTCTTTCCATGTGGGACTCTCTTGTCCAGATCACATACTGGCATAATTGGATACCACTGACAAAACCAATCAAATTTCTCATCTTGGCTTTCATTCTCAAATACAGGATCTGTGGCATCCTTCGAAAATGTAGATGATGATGATGAAGTGGTGAAAAGTTTGGACCTTGATGTGTTTCTTTGAATTGATTGGAGAAAGGAAATGGGTTTTGAATACAACTGAAAACACAAGAATTGGGTTTTCTGGAGTCCATTTAGTGTTGGCGAGACGTGAAGTGAAGGGATAAAGGAAGCATTGAAAGCTTCCATCTCTTCTTAGTCTGTGGATGAGAGAGGCATTTCAGTTGCATACTTATACTTTAGTGGATAAGTTTGCTTGTGGTTTTAAACAGAACCAACTATTTCTACAGTCCATGTGCTCTTTATAAAAATGTAGTTCTTTTCGTTGAAGAGTCTAGCGGCTGGACTGAGCTGCATTTGGCCTTTTACTTATACCTACTATAATTACAAATGTCTTAATTTTATCCATTTTTCTATTTTAGTATTTCAATTTAGCTAATAATTTTTTTATAATTATAATGATGTATGGATTTAGCAGCATTTTTTCACTTGAAAATTATATAAATTATTTTACTGTATTCATTTTTCTATATCGTTGCGTTCCTTTTTGACATTTTACTTTCTAATTCATAATAAATGCCCGATTAAATTTTTATTAAATATCTCATTTGATTTAAAATTAATTTTTACAATAAAGTTTAGGGTTAATTTATTATATTTTTAGTAAAAAGTATGCTCCTATCTTAAAATAATAACAAAAAATTAAAAATTTATAAAAATTGAAATTGGTTCATTTTTGTTTTATTTTATTCCAAAATGGCTAGAAAAATATTCTTTAATACGAGGAATTCAAACAAGTGCTAATAAGATAATCTAAAGAATAAATAAAATATTGGATGCCAATTTGAATAATGGAAAATTACAAAAAATTAGCTTACCTCCTAATTTCATCTATAGCACCCTTCAAATTTTCCTTTTGTATGCTTCCAATCGCATTATATCGATAAAATTCAACCATTTAAATAATTCAACATAGATAATGTATAGTAAATATTAATTACAATATTTAAGTTGTTTAATCATAATACCGAAAAATAAAGAAAAATTTCAAAAATTATTTAACAAAGAGAAAAGGAATGCTGAGTGAGAAAGATTCTTAAACTTTTTCTTTATTTCAAGTTTTATATATATAAATAAAAAATTTAATATGTTATTATTTTTGCTCAAAAATAAATTAAATAAATTCTAAAGTCAAAATTTATGTTCTAAATTTGTGTAAAAGTTAATTTTGTAACAAGAAAGCATTTATCCTCTCAATAATTAGAAGAAGATAATTTGCATTCAGGTTGATCTAGGTGATTTAAGAGCTCCATGACATGAGTCAATTCTATAAACTTTATTTTAAGAACAAGACATTTGCAGTTAAAGAGAGGGTAATTTGATTTTTTTTTTTTTTTCTTCTTTTCATTAGGTTAAGCTAAGAGTAAGGAGTGATTACTAAATTTCTCTAATTAAAATTAGAGGTAGTCAAGTTAGGTTGAGTTATGTTGAGTTTGAAGTTGTCTTAAGTTTGATTTGAGGTAGAAAATTGTGAGGATATTATCACAATAGGGACTTGAATTGTGGGTACTCAATTGTAATAACTTAGGAACTAATTCCTAGTTATTTCTTATTATATTTTATTTGGTATTTTAATTGATTGCTGAATGTAAGCCCATGTGGCTATTATTGATGAGTAGGATAGCTCATGTGGACAAGGTGCTTAACTGAACTGTAATTATATTTTGAGAATCAATAAATCATTATTATTTTCTATTCTCTTTCTTATTTCTCTCTCGATCTCTATTTTCTCCCTATCTTCTCCCCTATTGTCTCCAAACCCTAAATCATCTAACCCTAATCCTCCCTCCATTGTCAGATCTCAACCCAAAGGTTTTGAAAAACTGGTATCAGAGTCACTCGACCTTGATCAAACACTCGCTCATGTATTTTCCATCCTAAAACATAAGAATACGATGATTAATGCGACATGTATGAAAACCCTTAAGGATTGACCCTTGGTTCATGAAAAATCGGTTGACCACTTAAGTAGTCTCTTTTTGAGATTGGAGGAGATAGTTGACCGGAGCACTGCAAACACACAATTCGAGCTCTTAGAACTTAGATCGGTGGTGGATACCCTCTATGCAAACCAAATAAATGCTGGAGGATTTGACACAAGTTACGTAGTTGACTGATTTGCTCAAGATAACATAAAAAATGTAAGATTTTTATGGGGAAAGGAATGTGGGGAATCATCTATGTCATCAAACCCTTTTTCTTAAAACTTAGGGGCTAGAACTTCATTTAACCCCCAAAACCCAAACCCTTATGACAATGGATGCATTTGGACTTGAGTTAAAAAGTCAAATTGTAGAATATGAGGAGGGTGCAGAGGATTTGGTGGAGGATAGTATAATGTTTTTTAGTGTCTTGGAGGGGAGTGTGTCACCAAGCACAATTAGGATTAAAGAAAAGCTTAACAACCAAACAGTGGTCATTTTTAGTTGATAGTGGTAGTATCCACAATTTTATTGATTCTAAACTAGTTAAGAGCCTTCATTTTAAGTTAGTTAAGACTTTTTCCCTACATGTTAAGGTTGTAAATGGGTAAAACCTTGTGAGCAAGAATAAGTGTCAAGACCTAGAGTGGGAAATGCAAGGTAATGTTTTTACTTACAGTCTTAAAATCCTACAACTAAGTGAATACCAAATAGTTCTTAGGGTGAATTGGCTTAAAAAATACAATCCAATGTTGTTTGATTTCCTTACCCCCTCTCTCACTATACAAAATGAAGATCAAGCTTTAGTTCTATGTCACTGAGGCTGCCTCTCCCAGTCTCATTAGTTGGAAATCCATCCATAAATACCTTAGAAAGAAATGCCATAAATTTGCTCATCTTTTTTCCATTGAGGTTTCCTTATGTTCCTCTTCTTTAGAGGCAACCACACCCCACCCTTCTCTTCTATTTACTGACTTCTATTTTAGACCTCTTTGAGGAAAATAACTCCCTTCCACCCCTTAGAGGTCATAAGCATTCCATCCCACTCTTACCGAATTCCAAACTTCTCAGCATTAAGACTTATATGCACACTATAAAAAAATTCAGCAATTACTGACAGAACCTTTTTCGTTGGTAATCAGCAATGAATTATCGACAGATTTAAATTCCGCTGGCAATTAAGAGCGCCAAATATTTGTGCTAATTTTTTATTTTTAGCGACGAATTAGCAATAGATTACAGACGGATTTAAATTTCATTGGCAATTAAGAGCACAAAAAATTCATGTTAGTTTTTTATTTTTATTGATGGATTAGCAATAGATTATTGACGAAATTATCAATGGATTTTAAATTCTATAGGTAAAAAAGAGCTAAATATTTGTGCCTATTTTTAATAATTTATCAACGGATCATCGATCAATTACTTATATATTAGCGATAAAGTATATTCTGTTGCTAATCCATAGCTAATTACCAACAAAATTCAAGAAAAAAAATTAAAAATTTAGACAGTATAAATGGGCGGTAAATTACTAAATTTGCTAATAGATTTTAGAATCTAACGACAAAAATTCTATTTGTAAATTTTAAATTTTTCTGCTCCATAAATAGGCAATAAAATAAATAAATTACCAATGAAAATTTTTAATTTAACAACAAAAACTTTCGTTAGTGATCACTTTCCTTATAATTTCCCCAAATTCAAAACCATCATACACTTTTTTTTTGGGTGCCTTAAATACTAGAATAAGATATATGTGGCTAGTGTTGGTTCCCTTCAGTTTCAACTTTTTTAATCCTTCCATGACTCCCCTTTGCAGGGCCAATCTAAAATTAAAGGTACTTACCAAATGCTACAACAATATTTTTACTGGCCTGCCATGCATAAAGACATTTATATTAGGGTTTCTCAATGTGATACTTGTCAATGGTGTAAAAATGAGATGAATCCCTATCTAGGCTTATTACTATCACATCATATTCATTCTCGAGCTTGGCACCACGTTTCCATAGACTTCATTGAGTGTTTATCAGAGTCCTAAAACAAGTCACTAATTTTAGTAATTGTGGACAGATTTACTAAATATGTTCATTTTATAGCTCTACCTCACCTTTACACAACTTCCAAAATACCCTTTCTATTCTGGAAAAATATTTTCAAATTGCATGGCATGCCCTAAATAATTATTTTTGATAGAGATGACCTTTACAAGCTTTTTTGGAAGGAATTATTCACTGCCTTAGGAACAAAACTATATTTCAGCTATGCTTATCAGCCACAAACAAATAGCCAGATTAAAAGAGTTAACACTTTTGGTTTCTCTTCTATTGCCACCGTGGAGGAACTATTATTAGAAAGATAACAAATGTCCCAACTTTTGAAAAAAAAAAAAAAACCTCCTTCATGCTCAAAATAGGATTAAACAATTTAATAATTCTAAGAGGTCTGAGAGATAGTTTTCTATTGGTGGCAGGGTTTATTTGAAACTTCAACCCTACAAATAGACTTTTGTTGCCCTCAGAAAGAATTTGAAATTATCTGCTAAGTATTATGGTCCCTTTCTTACAGTGAAAAAATTGGTCTTATAATTTATCAATTGCAAGTTCCGCCTGACAGTCAGATTCACAATGTGTTTCTTGTCCCATAGTTGAAAAAATCCTTAGTTGCTCAAACTTCAGTTAGCCTTATTCAACCTCCATTGGCTAGTGATGGCACCCCTGCAGTGGAGCCTCAACAAGTTCTCAAACTAGAATGGTGACTAGAAACAACTAGCAGCACCTCCAACTTTTGATCATGTAGGAGAACTCTCACTCTTAGATTCTACTTCGGAGCATGCTTCGACTGCCAATTTCTAGAAATCAATCTTGAGGACAAGATTGTGCTTATCGAAGGGGGGTTAGTTGTTAGGTTATTATCACAATAGGGACTTGAATTGGGGGAACTCAATTGTAATAACTTAGGACCTAATTGCTAGTTATTTCTTATTATGTTTTATTTGGTATTTTAATTTATTGTTGAATGTAAGCCCATGTGTCTATTATTGCTGACTACGATAGCCCATATAGACAAGGTACTTAATTGAGCTGTAATGATATTTTGAGAATCAATAAATCAATATTGTTTTCTATTCTCTCTTATTTTTCTCTCTAACTCCATTTTCTCCCAATCTTCTCCCTTTTATGTTGCCTCCAAAGCCTAAATCATCTAAAAACCCTAATCCTCCCTATATTGTAAGACCTCATGCCCAAAAGTTCTGACAAAAATCATGATTGAGCTCAACTCATTTATTATTTATAGTGAAAAAAATTGTTCATTTAGGCTCTAATTGAAGATTAAATTTAGCTATTTAAATTTATTAACTAAACTTTGTATGAACGAAGTCTTAAGTTGCTCATGAGTGACTTGATTTGTTTACCACTTTAGAATCAATAAAACTAATACTTAACTTAAAAATTCTTACAAGTAATAAAAAAAACATTCAAATTACCAAATTAATTCTTGATATTGATAACGAAAGGACTCCTTTATCATGGTAACTCAATGTAATTATGAATGTTCTATAGTGCTACATTCTTCTTTAGGTCATTACACTTAGTTCCCTTTCCCACTTTACGTGTACTAGTCATCGTATAGATACTTTTGTTTAATCAATACAGGCAAAGAGACCACCAATATTTACACAGAATTAGAGCATTATTGGCTGCCAATACATTTTAAAATTAAGCGGTAGCCTAATGGTTTTGCTGAATGCTACAAAGCAAGATTAGTAGCAAAAGATTTTCATTAGCAACTTAGTGAGGAATTTGATGCAACCTTCAGTCCTATAGTAAAGCCGCCAACTATTCAGGTTCTCCTCTTTAGCTATTTTGCATGATTGATCCATCACTCAAATTGATATCTCCAATGCCTTTCATCAACAGTCTTTGGATGAAATTGTGTTTATGTCTAAACCTCATGGATTTGTAGATGCTTCTCGTAATGGTCATGTTTGCTACTGTGACCATCCATTTATGGGCTAAAACAAGTGCCACAAATCCATTTGAAAATCCTTCATCGTTAATCGTATAAAAAGATAGTAATCCTTGTATTGGAAGAGTAAAATTAGTCTGAATGAAAAACAACTAAGAAACTCTCATCTGAGACAGAACAAAAACAAATAAACGAAAAACATAGATCATAGATATATTATTTTGCACACAAGAACATTTGCTTATACATTACTTTCTAATGCCAAATAATAAGTAAAATATATCAACGAAAGGCATGATTGTAATCATGAAAATGGAAGTTTTTGTGGATGAAATTAGCCAACCATCTTGCAGTTGCGAAGCATGCTATTGTAATAACAGCTAATGTAGTTCTAGTAGCTATAGACATTTTACTTTCTTTGGCTGCAGCGACAATACAGATAGAAATAAGAGAAGTGACTTCCAGGATGGCCTTAAGAGCATTTAGACCTTTATACGCTGCCTTGCAACTATTACAATTTACAACGTGAGACCAGTACCTGGAAATTTATAATTATCAAAATTACAAAGAAATGAGTTCAGGAAACTAAATACTGAATTCTCAAGGGCCAAATGCATCAATTTGGTCTTATACTTTCAGCAATTATTCTTGTGGCCACCTGAATTTTACGAGGAACTAATCATGATTTTGCACTTTCATTTTTTAATAATAATTATGTCTCATGTCAAATGAAATGTGAAAGTGAACCCCAAGAAAGAAATTTATTTTTATAAAAGGTATAGTTATTACTGAAATGTGAAAGTATAATGTCATGTTTGAATCCTCATAAAGTTTAAGGGACTGCAAGAATAATTGGGTGTAATTCATGGTTAAATTTATGCATTAGGCTAAGTATGAAGTACAGTTTTGTGATTATCACCTGTCCATGAGTTGTTCTCTTGGAGGAGTTGGAGGAAGAGCTCCACTATACTTGCCTTTCCAATCGACTTGACCACCAGCATACTTGTTCAACCATCTTCTGAAGCTAACAGCAAATGCGTCTGATTTGGTAGGCACGAAACAAGCCTTTTGCCAATTGGTAACACCAATATCCCTGATAGTGCGCTCCTGCAAATAGGTTTCCAGAGTCATCTAATTCATTTCAGAGAGCAGGAAAATGGTATTCTAAGGCTATAAATTCTTAATTTAGTTAGAAGAAAAGTTCATAACATAATTAAGTACCTAAATATGAACAACAGGAAAATGTTTTCTTTTTCCTATTATACGTTCTCTTAGTAAAATTTTTAATAGAATCAAATAGCTCACTAGATGGAAAAGAAAATTATATTTTTAGTCTCTCATCTAATCGTTAAATGAGGTAAGGGAATATCATTCATAACAAAATAAAATATTCAAATTACCTCGCAATGAAGAAGATATAAATCTGAATCAAATAGAAGGTTTTGTACCATATGATTTATCCATCGCGGAATTATTTTACTTGTCCAACCTGCAGATGAAAAGGCTGATATTGATCTGCTTTTGCCAGGACTAACTGGAATGCAAATGAAAATTAATGCTTCTTTCTCTTTCTGCACCAAGAAATTTTGTATCCACAGAATTAGAAACATCGAAAAAAAAAAAAAAAGTCTAATTATAAATTATAATTGTATCATAAAAACTCTTGTCAGTAGTTCTCGCTCCTACATTCTTAAAAAAAGTGAGAATGTGAACCAGACTAAATCAAATTGAATGTATAAACTTACAAATTACTCATATATTTACGTCATTTTCTAATGAAATAAAAAAATACTTACCTCCATAGGATCGGTATAAAAATAAAAAATAAATGGGGCTATAAATTTACAATTAGCCCAATCATTCTGACCAGGGAAACCATTTGTCTTTCCACTGAAACCATTTATGTCTACTTTCTGGACTGTCATATCCAATGGTCTGCCTCCTTCTCTATCTGCCTTCTCTGTTATGGAAATCTTACATTAGTTCCTAAGAATGCATTATAATTTGAGTTAAAAGTACAAGGATTGTTCATAAGTCTTTCTCCACCTTTGTTCTCTCTTAGTGGCAGTAGTCCATAATGTGCATAGTTAAGATGAGCAGGATCCATCAGATTTTCAATCAAAACATCATACCTAAAAAAATGGAAATATAGTTTTGAGACATGCATCGAATTATCAATTTAATGTAGTGTTCTAAATTTTATTTTCGGAATTTTAGAATTTAAATTATAGAAAATACATCTTTTAATTCATTTAGAGATGCAATTGGCAGAGGTATTAGTGAAAATTCCTATAATTGAGAAAACTCGAACTCGAAACCTTTTACTTTTCGTATTAATAAGAAGATAAATAAGATTCGAATTCGAGTCTTTTCAATAGAGTTTTTATTAATTTAATGAGTTAAAAAGTGATACCTATGAATAAAATTTAAATTTAGAGAAATGATGAATGAAATTTAAATTCGAGATAAAAGCGAGATAATTTCCACGAACCCATATGGCAAATCTCTAACGGCTCCCATGGCTTTACTAAATGAAGGATCATCCAATTCTGGAATGAAGGGAGGCTTTTGCTTGTTGATAATATCTTTGTACTGAGGATCAGTGTTGGGCCAAAACCACACAATACCATTTTGCACTGTGGTAGGATAAACTCCTACACATGCTTTTTTTAATGTGTGTACCTGCATACATTATTTGACATAGACAACAACTTATTTCTCATTAATTTTGTGAAAATATATAATTAAATGATAATCTACTGCTGCAAGAAAAACAAATAAAATATTATTTTTATGGGACTCAAACTAGTAAATAGAATTAGTTAATGAGTATATTTTACATGAATAATTTTAATTAAATTAGAAAAAATTTGAAATTTTAGATAGAAAATATGTTTTTTGCGTCCCTCTATTTATAATTTTGATAGATTTTACACATAGTAGCTCTTTAAAAATTATTTTCTTATTTATCACTTATACTATGACTTTTAAATATAATGATTCTTAATATTCTCATATAAGATATTATAAAGAAATACCTTTTGCACAAAAAAAGGTTCTTTTAAGAAAAAGGTCAATTTAGGCCCATTTAATTCGGGAAAATAATTTATATTTGAAAATAATTTCCTAAAAAAAATTTTAAGATAATTTTTTCCAAACAACTCATTTTTTGTTGTTTGAATACGATATCTAAAATTAATTAAAAGAAAATTAAAATTTTAATTTATTAGGCTATAAAAATACTTAGAATTATAAAAATTTTAAATTTTAAAATTTAATTATTAAATATGATAAAAATACATAAAATTCTAATTGTATTAATTTTTGTAGCAATTGCTAATCTTACACAACGAGCTTAACAGTGATATCAATAAAAGTGACTGCGGGTGATCAGTATATTAATAAATGCTATTTATAATATTATAAATAAAATTTTCAAATTTTGAAAAAAAATATATTTTAAAAATTTGAAAGTCATTTCTAAAAGTAATTTAATTTTCTCTTTGATATGGAAAATATATTTTGTTGACTTTTTTTTTCAGAAAATCTAATGTCACGAAATTTGAAAAGTACTTTACAGATGAGTAAGTTAATTATTTGTCAAAGAAAAATAACACGGAAATTACATAAATAGAAATGAAACAAAATTAAATAAGTCTTCTGAAAAAGATCTTTTGTCTTATCCTTTGGCAGCCACCCACAGTCGGTGGCCACCCCTTTCTTTTCCTTTTTTTTTTTTTTTTTTTTTTTTTGCAAATAATTTAAATTTATATATAGATATGATTTATTATCGCTTAAATATTGAAATTTATTATTATTTATATTTTGAGAATTTATTTTTATATCTAGTTTTGAGGTATTTTATTACAAGCATAGTTATTGTTGTCATATTATGGTAATTTTGTCTGTCGTGTTTTGTCATTTTCGTAATTATGTATAAAAAAGTGCAGATCTTATCTCTAATAAAAAGAAAAAATAAATAAAAATAATCAAATCGGATTTGTAGAAAGATCATGGAATCAAACATTAGACATGGATAACTAAATAGAGCAAGCAATCACGGATGAAATAAATATTATATTTTTTTTAATTCGATCAAATATTTTAAATCTAAATTTTATTTTTTATTTTTTATATAAGTGATTTATAATTAAATTTTTTATATAAAAATACTGAAATTTATTAATCTTTATCTTATATTGAAATTTCTAGTTTATTGTCTCCTAAAAAAAAAAGAAAAATAGAACGGTGATTGAGTAGCTTTTGGCAGATCTCATTGGCAATATTTAATGGTTAAATAGATAGTTTTAGGTTTTCAGACCATGACTCTTTTTTCTTAAGTAGTTTATGAAAAAGTAAAAATATAATAATAAAATCAACGTCCAGTTTCTTCTCTTAGTATTCAATTGATTAGGTTTGTGTAGTGCACCAAACGTCATTGCTGAAAAAGATAAAAACCGAATCTTTGATTTTATATTCATAGCTGTTCAAATTCATTAGACCTTCAAATCCAATAATTGAAACAACAATGATTTCTTTCTGAAACCAGTGATTAACAATTTTATATATATATATATAAAAGAAGGTTATGAGAAGTTCTTACAGGAGGGCCATTTGGATCTGCTTGAGGAATGAATTTGCAATCACCAGAGCCATTAAAACACCAACCATGATAAACACACTGCAATCTTCCCCATTGATCAATTCTTCCTTCTGATAATGGAGCCAATCTATGAGGACAACTATCATCGAACACCTTCCATGCTCTTTCATTTCTATCCCACCAAACCACCACATCAATACCCATGACTTTGTTTGCATGTGGAACTCTTTTGTCCAAATCACAAACTGGCATAATTGGACACCAGTGTGCATACCAATCAAATTTATCTCCACGGCTGTCAGTTTCAAGCTCTGTTTTAGGTGGTTCGATGGACTGATCTGTTGTAACAGAAGATGGTGAAGACATGGCTGTGAAAAGCTTGGATTTTGATGGGTTATTATGAATTCTTGAAAAAGATGAAGTCTTAAACTGAAAATTGGGTTTTGCAAAGTTGGTTTGGGTTAGTGAAGCTGACATGTGAAATGATGGAAAGGAGGACATTATAATAGTTTCCATGGCTGCCTCTGTTATATGAAGAAAGAAAGGGAGAGAATAGTATAGACTTGAGGTCGTGAATTCTCCCTGCTTAAAATTGTACTGACTATATAGGGTCAGCATTCGGTTCAGTTATTCAATTATTTTGATTTGGTTTTATTTATTAATAAAAAATTGAAATAAAAAAGTATTTTTATATATAAAGTTTGAACAAAAATAACGAATCTTGTCCAATATTTTTATATATTTTTATGTCTTCATTCGTTACTTATTCGTTTGTTTATACTCATTATTTATCTTTATATAATATTAAGTATGATTATAATTTTCTTTTTATATTCACTAGATTTTTATGATGTTAAAAGCATGATTTCATCTCTAAATTTTTATAGTTTTTAAAGGATGATTTCATGTGTAACAATTTTAAATTAAAATCCATCTTTATTTAAATAATATTTATAATATAAGTGAATAATATCATTTTTAAATTAATTTTTATATGATAGAATGATAAAAAAAGTAAAATATATTTAATAAAACAATTGTAGACGATAAAATGATAAAAATATTATTATTTATAAGATCAAACTTCAATTGACATTTATGATTTTATTAAAAAAAAGTTTGATCAGAGAAAAATTACTATTAATGAGTTAAATTTTAGCCTTTCATTCATTTTCTATATATATATATATATTAGAATTGAGATTTGAGAATTAGTTCTCATTTAGAGTAAATTTAGGTATATATATTGTAGTTAAGATAAATTATATTAGGATAAGAATTGTGAGAATAATGTATTATTTATTAGTAAGAGTTTACAGTAATATCTTTTAATATATTTATATGTTATTCTTTTATTTTTTTTATTATTGTATATTATCAGTACTTTCTTGAAAAATGGTGGTCATTTATGTCTAATAAATTTTTAAATTTAAATTGATAGACTGTTTAAATACACTACAAAAAAAATCAAGATTACCTACAGAAAATTCTATAGGTAAATCAAGATATTCAGTTAGTAATTACGATTACCTATAGAATAGTGATAAAAAATTTTTGTCGGTAAAATCCTTGTCGCTAATTTTTTTCCCGACTAATAATTCTTTTGTGGGTAGTTTAGTGACATAAAATCTGTTGGTAAATCAATTATTTTTGTCAGTAAATTTAAATTCTAATTAGTTATAAATTTATCGTTAATTTTATCGATAATATTCAGTTAGTAATCTGTCAATATTTTATTGGTATATTTAGAAAATTACTCATTATTTTTTTTAATTCTTTAAAATTAAATTATTTGATCGATAAAACAGTAAGTAATATAAGCCAAAATTAAAAATTTTATTTTTTATCTTGATTTTTATTTTAAATTAATATACTAATTGCATTTTAATAATTATACTAATATTAATTAAATTTTTATAACTATTCTAAATAAGAAAATTAAAAAAGCATAGAAAAAAAAATGATGAAAATGGAGATGGAGATGGGGATAAGAAAAAAAATAAAAAAGAGAAGGAAACTTATGAGAATAAGAAAGAGAAGAATAAGAGAAAGAAAAAAAGAAAGACGAGGAGGAGGAGAAGAAGAAACAAAGGGATAATACTTAAAAATAAATTTTTGATATTTAGTGGCAGAATTTTTTGTCGCTAAATGCTGAAATTCTGTCGCTGAAGAAGAAGAAGAAGACCAAGAAGAAACAAAGGGATAGTACTTAAAAATAAATTTTTGGTATTTAGCGATAGAATTTTTTATCGCTAATGCCGAAGTTTTTTCGCTAAATATTATCTTTACCGCCCGTTTATCCAACGTAAATTTTTAAAATTTTTTGTAAATTGATCGATAATCTATAAATAATTAGTCAATAAATATCTACAAATTAACGATAGAGACTTTTGTCGCTAATTAATTGGTAATTGGTATGTAATTTATCGTTAAATTTCATCATTTTTCGCTCATTTATGCCGCTCGAAATTCAAAATTTTTATAAAAATCAGTCGATAATCTGTCAATAATTTGTCAATAAATTATCAAAATATGTGCAAATTTATTCCACGCTTTTTATCGATAAAATATAAATTTGTAAGTAAAATTGATTAATAATTGTTGGTGATTTATCGGCAATCAGTCGCTAAAATTATATAACATTTTTTCATTTTAAAACTAAATTTTGTCGGTAAACAGTTGTTAATTTGTCGGTATTTATCTACAAAATTTGTTTGTTGATAAAATCTGTCGCTAAATGCTGATTTTTTTTTTTTGTAATGATATGAGTTGTTTAAGCTTGAACAGGTAGAGTGCTTAAGTCTGAACTGATGAATGATTTATGTTCAAATTGGAGGGCCGCTTAAATATAAAATGATGGACGATTTATGTACTCATGGGCAATTCATGTCTAAATTGGAGGACTAATTAAGTCTGAAATGATGGATAATTTAATATTCGAAATAGAAGATTGCTTAAACCCGAAATGATGGACGATTTATGTCCAACTAATGGAAAATTTATATCTGAATTAGGGAACTGCTTAAATTTAAAATAATGGACAACTATGTCCAAACTGATAGACGATTTATGTCCGAATTAGAGACTACTCAAATATGAAATGATGGATGATTTATATCCAATTAAAGGGCTGCTTAAGTCTAATTTTGTTCAAGATTTCTTTAATTCAAAATGATGAATGATCTATGAAATACCCGGATTTTTGAAAATTAAAATATTTCATAAAATAAATTATTATGAGATCATTTTATAAATTTTATTGTGATTTTAAATTTTAAAATTTATTGAATAGTTAATTCTTGATTTTGATTTTATTAAGAATTATCGATGCTTATTAAATTATAGCATTTAATTATCAAAATCTTAATTAGTGATATTGTTTATAATTTTGATAGGTAACAGTAGTAGGTTCGAAATTTAAGTAAGAAGTGTGGTTAGTTCAAATAATTAGTAATTAGGAATGTCAGATGGAAATTATGATAAAGAATTATAGGTGAAGGAAAAATATAATTCAAGAACAGAAAATAAAATAAAGAAGAATATATAAGAAAAAAAAAAAAAGAAGGATAAACAAAATGCTGTGTGTGTGTGTGTGTGTTGGACGCTAGTACAGCCACCACCCTCCTCCCCGATTCTGGCCATCAAGTTGAGGAAGGAAGGAGGTAATCGAATCACCTCGTGACCATCTCTCGATGCTGTTTTTTTTTTTTTTTTAATTTGAATTTCGAGTCACAATTGGTATAATTTATGATTCAATTCAGTAATCTATGATATATATATATAAAAGTATGAATGGGGTGGGGAATATTGGTTATTAAAACTCATCTTGTGAACTTTTAATTTAATTGTTAACAATAAGGATAATGTAGTCATTTGCTAATTAAAAAATTATTAATTTTATTCGTATTTTTATTTTTATTTAAATCTAAATTTTATTAGAAAGTTTAATATAATTTTATTTTAATTATGATTTCAATTTATTATTTTTATTATATTAATATTAATTAGAAATTTGTTCTTCCATATCACTATATATAAATATATGTTTAGTTTTAATTACTTTTGACTATCAAGTTTTTAATCTTTTTTGCTATCAAGAATTTATTTTTTTTTACTATTAAGAATTATTATTTAAAACTTTTGCTAATTTGAAATTGTTAAGTTTGCGATTACGTTTTCTTCTTGTAGTAAGCATTAATTCTCTCTTTTTACAAATTAATATAATAATTTTTATTTATATTTTTTATAATTTAATAATCTCTTCGTCAAGCTTAATAAAGGTTTTTGCTAATGGATTAATAAAGCAGCTTTTCCATTTCTAAATTATAAACTTGACAAAAAGTTATACTTTTGAATTAAAGACATAATTTTTTCGTTTCTCGCATTATAACCTAAATTATTTTTTTATTAATTAATAAATTTTGTTTCATCATTCTTCCGTTGCTAACATTTGATAAAAGGACTACAAACGGGATAACAAAGAAATTTTTATTCGTTGTTAAATTTATAACCAAAATTGATGACCTGTTTTGTGAATCTAAAACTCACTATATATTTTTTCCACGCCGTATTCTTTTATTTTATATTTTATTAATAAAAATTTAAATTTTATTTGGATTGTAAGATTGATATTTGTAATGGTTATCTATTTTATTTTTTATTTTCAAGTATTTCGATGAAATCATAGTAATTTTAATATTCAAATTATAATATAATAAATCATAATTTTTTTCGAGTTTATGAAAAAAGAGATTCGAACTTGAATTTATTGTCAAGTTATATGTGCATTTACTACTAGGTTATGCCTTGGTGTGCATAAATCATGGATTTTTTTTCTTGTATAGAAATTCAAAATTTTATTTATATTTTATTTATTAATTAAAAATATCATTAATGATAATTTAGTCACATCCTAATTAGCTGACATTGGATTCTAAAATGTCAATATTAAATTTATAAATTGATAAAAATATCATTGAAGACCTAAAAAATAAATTAAAATAATTATAGTTATTGACATGGTTAAGAATACATATATATAAAATCTATTATATATAATTCAAAATTATCAATTTTATCCTATAAAAGAAAAATGCAATATAGTAATATTATAATCAATTCTTTTTTTTATACATGGAATCATAAAATCTTTTAATATTATATTTAGTATCATTTTAATAATGATATCCATTTATTATTTTTATTATATTAACTAGGCCTATGCCCGCGAGTTTTGCGGAATTTTTTATATTAATTTTTTCATTAACTTAATAAAGCAATATTAATTTATGTTATATTCTATTATTTTATTATTTAATTACTTATTTTTTATTAAATTTCATTTGATTTTAATAATCTAAATATGAAATAATTCAATTTTAATTTGTAAAAAAATTGAAAATTAATTTTAAATAGGAAAATTAAAGTACGTGCATTGTATTTATTTTTTATTATTTATTACTAGGATTTGATTTAGATAAAGAGAAAGGTTGAAAATTTTGTATCCCCTGTTCAAACCTTTGAATATGAAAGAAACGGTTTGAAATTTTAAATTTGAACCAAGCTACTATGATTTGAACCGAATCAAGATACAGTAGATGATTGAACCGAATCAAGATGCAATAGATGAAGAGAGAGAAATCCAAAGAGATATGATTTTCTCCCTCTTTATCGTTGTTTTAACAATAACGCTCTGTTTTTTTCGTTAGAGTTTGAGCATTCCAGTTCCTGTAATCATTTGTGGCCGACTTCCCAATCGACGTTGAGCAAATTCCGGCTATTATGCCATCGATCAAGGCATGTCTTTCGCGGAACAGTTCGACTCCTTTTTTACATGTTGATTTGTGGTTTTGCAGGTACTTCTCATCTCTCTTTCTTGTTATTTTCTTTGCATTTATTTGTATTAAATGGCTGAGTTTGTATTTAGATGAAGCAAACTCTAAATTACCCGGTTTCCATCGCTTTGCATCCAACACAGCTTTTCTTTGTATTCTTGCTTGTTTATAGTATATGATTTTGCGCATCCTTGCCCAGTAAGTTTCATCTAATCGCCCTCCAAAATGATTGTGTCCCGATCCAATAGCAAATAAATGGGAGTGGAAAACAGCATGAGGAAGGACATAACTATAGTTAACAAATTGAGGATAATTTTGATCTTCACCATGAGAAAATAAAACAATTGCAATTCAGAGAAAGGGGAAAGAAAATAGAAGGGAAAATAATTCTTGAAATTGAAAAAAACACAAGACGTATCAAACCTTTATATTCAAATTGAATAATTTTCTGATTATCACCATAATTTTTTGACCCTTCAAATTCAAAACTAATAATAGTGATGAGATATGAAACGGAAAGGTTATTGAAGGAGTTTTTGCTTCACATGGTAAGGAGTTCCTGTTTGTGAAATCAGTTCGTAGGGAAAGGTTATTGAAGGAGTTTTTGCTTCACATGGTAAGGAGTTTTCGTTTGTCAAATTAATTCGTGGACTTCACATTGTACGGAGTTTTTGTTTGTGAAATTAGTTCGTGGGCTTCATATGGTGAAATCAGTTCCTGGGCTTCAAAATTTACAAAGATATATGTATAATTTAACCCTTTTTTTTTTTCTACATCACCATTTTAAAATAATAAGAAAATAATATATCAGATTTAAAGACTCTGTTTTTATATATATTTATAAATATTATAATGTAATTCTATTGTAATTAGAAATTTATCCTACTACAGCAGTTTTAATTACATTTGACCATTACAAATTTATTGTTTTTGACTATCAAGAATTATTACAACAAATTTTTGCTAATTTAAAATTATTAAATTTGCAATCATTTTTTTTTTTACTGTAAGTATAATTTTATTATATGAATTGATATCATAATCTCTACATTTAGTAATGTATATATTCTTATGCATATATTGAATTTATATTTTAACTCTCTCTATTTGTAAATTAATAAAATAGTTTTTATTTATATTTTTTATAGAAAGTTATTATCTTAAATCAAATATATTATTTTAAACCAAAATGATCTACATTCAACAAAAATTATCGAAAATATCAGATATTATTATCCGCATAAAATAAAAATTAACGCATTAATTATGTTGGAATATAACTGTACTGGAGTTCTGATTTATTAAATCTGATTTATTAAATTAATAAGTATAAATTATATCTATACATGCTGTTAATTAGTTTAATTTATAGGAACATAAATTAGTAATTATATTTTATCTCTTACTTACAGAAATTTCAAGAATTATAAAAAAAATTAAAAGAGTAAATGGTAGTTAGGTTTTTTTTTAATTTAAGTTTCAATTTTAAACATAATTTAAATTATTTCATCAATTTAAAATATTATTATATTTAAAATATATTATAAATAAAAAATTAATGAAAAATAAATAAAAAGTAGGATTAATGAGTGCAAATATATGCAACGCACATTTGAAAAAATTAGTTGCAATATAAAAGTTTAAATTGAAAATTATTAGGTTGATTAAATTAATTGATCAAATTGTGTGGAATTGATAGTACGATTAATTATATTAATTAATTTAAAATTAAGTAAATTGTATGGAATTGATAATATGATTAATTATATGTGAAAGTTGACAAATTATGAAAATTAGTACATTAAAGAAAATAAGAATTTGAAACTGTACGAAATTGAAATTTAGACAGTTTAAGGTTAATTAATGAGTTAATAAAAAAAGAATAAATATTGATATTGATATATTAAGACATATTGAGCATCACGCATGAAATTATTGTGCATTGCTCGATGGATGGACTGTGTAATTATTATGAGATATGTGAAATTTGGACAGACTGAATTATAAATAAAATGCGATCGAATTTTTGAAAAAAAGAGATTTTATTAAAGAGTTATATTTATTTTAGAAAATAACATATTGTATTATTAAATGTGAAAAATAAATTAATGAAAGAATAAGCTGATTAAATAAACGCAAAGTTTAATTTGTATTTGATCGAATTTAATAAAATATTTAAAAATAAAATTTTAAGTGATATTTTAAAAATAAGTAAAAGTAAAGAAATTGAAGATTTTATTGCAAAATTTTATTATATTTATTTAGTAAAATATATACATTTGATGTTAGTAAATGAGATAAATAATTATTTTAAATAAATTTAAAAGGTTTATTATTAAATTGATTGAAAGTAAAATGTGATTTCTATAAGTAAAGGATGTTAAGTTGAATGGTTTTATGAAATATATTTAAGTAAACTAAATTATTCTTTTAGTTATTAAATTAAATAAAATGAATTCAAATATGTACATAAAGAAATATAGATTTCAAAGTGATAATTAAATTTATGAAAGAATTAATTAATTAGTTGTTTAAAATATAGATTATGACAATTAATGAAAAAAGAATGTAAATGTAAATTGTGAATAGGAATATTATGAGTTTAAATATTAATTAAGACATGGAAACAAATAACTGAAATGAAAAATGTAAACTTGATTATAGGTTGAGGACCGCCAAGAAACTATTTTGGAAAATCTAATTAATTTGTGGAAAACTAAACCTCGTTGTCAATATGAATTATGGTGTTTGAACCATTTTTTGTGTGTGTTTAAATTGTTTGATTCAATTCATGATTTTTAAAGTATTTAAAAGAATTTATTTCAGTTACTTATTATCATTGGTTTTTGAATTATTGAAAATGTAATATGAAATTGAGAATGTGAGAATTTTATTGATTATTGTGCTTGACTCTGGGAGCAAACTCAATTAGGTCTGAAACTAAAATTTTCTCGGCTATTATTAATATATAATAATAAAATATAGTAAATAATAATATTAGACTCCTAATAAACTCTAGTTAATAGGTAATACATCATTTACATAATTCTTACCCTACTAGAGTTTACCATAACTCTAACATATATATTTTAAAACTCAATTTTGATGATTAATAAATAGTGCAGTGAGCATAGAACACACTTTCCACGACATAATAATTCAATCTGAATCCTTGTCCATCTTCATAGAGAAATTTCGATCTTTGACAAGCTATAAGCAACCAAGAAAGAATAAGTCTGGAAACTGTGACAAACATGGACCATCCATCTACATGCTATCTATTTGAGAAACAATATGTGTGTATGGTGACGAGATAGAGAAATGGATTCGAAGAGGAAGTGCCACACATCCGTTTGTCTCTCGCCCAGTAATATAATGTGGCAAGCCTTTCTCCTTTGTGTTATGAGTGTGAGGTCCAACACAATGATGGAATTGGAAGCGACCGTTGGCTACTCAACAGTAAAAGGATGAGCAGCCATGGCCGACATAATAAAGCTAAGTTTTCTTTAATTAATTTGGTGCAAGGCATGATGAATAATTGGTTGAGTTCTTACTTGATTTGTATATGTTACTGCAATATTTAAATTAATTACATTCTTCATAACAAAATTAAAAATGCTAGCTTAACTATATAATAAAATTTTCCTTTTATGGATCTCTTCAAATATATTAATGATTCTATTTGGTAAATTTTTACATGATACTTGTATAGTATTTTTGCTTTTATTTTTATGTATTTATTCATATTTTAATGACCGCAATGTCCTTCTATCTTAAGCATAAGTAAGTTTTGTAAGAAAATATATTTTCTTTTAGTTTGTTATTCAATTCTCCATTGTAGAACCAACCTCAATTAATTGGTTTATTGTAAAAAAAAAGTATTATCAATCTCAGATAAATAGTTTAGTTAGTTGGGTTGGAGAAACAACTACTATTATATTTTTCGAAATATATTTAAGGGCTGTATAGTTTAATTCGGCTTGGTTACTATTATAGTATTTATACAAGGATAGAAAAAAAGTGCATGCCTAGGGCTGCACAAGACCCGTTGCAACCCGACCCAACCCAACCCGACAGGTTAAAAGTAAAATTGGTTAGATTGGACGGATTTGATTTATAATACATCAATTAATTGAGGAATGAGGAATGAATAGTGCATTAAACCAGGGTGGTATTTAAAATGAAGAATGGATAGTGTATTAAATTAGAATGGCATTTAAAACTAGAAAACAAATTAGCTGTAACAGAGTTCTGACAATTGAGTTTAAAAACTCTGCTGTACACCAAAATGCAATAAATAGCCATTAGAAATATTTGCTCCAAAGATCTTTTGGAAAGAAAAACATAGAGAGGAAGTTTTGATAATTTCTTTCAGCTTTTTATATTTAGAAAGAATTAAAATTAATTTTTGAATGAGAAAAGAAAAATAATATTTTGTGTTTATACTCATTATTTCTCTCAAACTTACATTACTTACCTAAGACACATACCACTAAAAATACTTTTTTCAAGTCTTTATGGCCTTCAATCAAGTGTCTTAGATGTAAAAAATTAATTTATTCAATAAATCTTTAATAACAAAATTTGCATAAGATACATTTTAGCATAGAAATAATATATATAAATTTATATGATTTTAAAGGCAATAATCAAAATCAAGCCGAGAATTAACTCTTGATCCAATAGTCTCTCTCTCTCTTTGTGCGACTCAGGCCACCACCCACCACCACGACGATCTCAGCGATCTCTTCAGGCCACCACCACGGTCTCAGTGTGCTTTGTGACGCTCGACACAGCTCGACGAAGATTCATCTAGTCCCGATTGTGCCGTCATCGCCTCGCAACCTTGACACTGCTCGACGAAGCATCATCCAGCTTGCAACGCCGGTGAAAGCAGCACCACGAATAGACCGACACAGTCTATTGCTAAAAATCGATCTGACATTGTGTGTGTTGGATACAAGATTGTTTGTTGATTGTATTTTGAATTTAATTATTTATTGTTATTATTCGGTAGTTGTGAAATTAATTTATTTTTTAGGAAATTCTTTATCACAAAATGGCAAAATCAAGTGAAGAATTTGATATTTCAGTAAGTTGACCTGTGGATATTTTCATTTTTTTTTTAAATTAGTAATTAGTTTATGATATCTAATTCTTTTTTTTAATTTCGTTTCCCCTTTCCAGAATTCAGGTAATGAAATAGATAATAAATTTGAAGATGAGTCAGAGCCAAATAAAGTTGTTGTACATGATGATGCTAATACTTCGACTAAGATAATACCACTACCGCAAAAGAGGAAGAAAACTCAATCTCTTAGTGTGGTAAAAACTTACCATAAGTAAAAGTCAAAGGTATGGCAACAGTTTACTCAACTGACTGGTGCTAAATTTGGTAGAGCTACATGTAATTGGTGTGGAGTTACTTATGCATGTTCATCAGCACACGGTACAAAAAATTTGTGGAGACATTTGCTTAAATGTAGAAGGTACCATACAATGCACAATCACATGATAATACGCAAAAAAAAAAAACTATGTGTTTTGCTATAAAAAAGGAAATTGGCGGAGAAGGAGATGAGAGATTGAATAGTACTGCTACCTTGCAATCAATTGGATTTGATCCTAAACAAATCAGGGAGGCATTAGCTAAAATGATTATAACTGATGAATTGTCATTTAAGATAGTTGAAGGGGTGGGATTTAGGAATTTTTGCCAAAAAAATGTGTAATATGTTTATTGTTCCTTCTCACATGACGATTGCAAGAGATTGCATTAAAATTTATGGTGATGAAAAATTGAGGTTGAAGTCTTTTCTTAAATGTGAAAGGGTTTGTTTCACTGTTGATTGTTGGACATCTAATCAAAACATGAACTATATGTGTTTAACTGCTTATTGGATTTCTAGTGATTGGAAATTGCACAAAAGGGTATTAAATTTTATCCATGTTCTTGATCATAAAGGAGAAATAATTGGTAGAGTGATAGAGTCGTGTGATGGAATGGGGGATTAAAAAGATTCTCACAATAACCGTTGATAATGCTTCTTCTAATAATGAAACCATTAATTATTTGAAAGAACATGTGAGTTGGAAGGGATGTGATTTTAGATAATAACTATTTGCATGTGAGGTGTTGTGCGCATATTGTCAATCTTATTGTATGTGAAGGGTTGAAAGAGTATAATGAGTCGATTGTGAAAATTAGAAATGCAGTCAAGTATGTGAAGTCCTCTCCTAGTAGGGAATTGGTGTTCAGAAAATGTGTGGATAAAGTGAAAATTACTAGCAAGGGATTATTGTACCTATATGTAGATACTAGGTAGAATTCCACCTATTTGATGTTAGAAGTAGCTGAAAATTTTGAGGTTGCATTTAGTAAACTTAAGTATGATGATCCTAGGTACATTGCATATTTTGAGAGTGGAAAAATGTTAGGACCTCCTAATAAAAAAGATTGGGAAAATGCAAGATCTCTTTTATGTGTTTTTTAAAATTATTTTATGATGTTACATTAAAATTCTCAGCCACTTTATCCGTCACTTCAAATATGTTCTTTAAAGAGATTGTAAAGATGCAACACAATTTGAGCTCATTGATGGTTAAAGGCAATAGTAATTTGAGAGAAATGGCTAATAAGATGCAAGCAAAATATCATAAGTATTAGGAGAATTTTTCAAAAATGAATTACTTGTTATGTGTGGCTATTGTATTAGATCCTTGTTATAAATTGAAGTATGTTAGATTTTATTTTGAGGAAATATATGATAAGTCATTGGCTTCAAAATTGACAGAAAGTGTTCATATTGCATTGAATAGTTTATTTGAGTGTTACATAAGCATGCAACCAAATATTGAGGGAGGTATTTCAAGTGCTACTAGCTCCAATGTCATCAATGACGTTAATAATGGAGATGATATTTATGACTTGGATTCAAAGTTTACGCGAAAATTACAATCTGAAGTAACTGATGAGGATAGATGTGAAATTGGGAGGTATTTGTTGGAAGCTTGTGAATCTTTTGGTGATTTTAGCATATTAGATTGGTGGAAGGTTAACGTTTGCTGATATCCTATTCTTTCACAAATAGCCAAGGATGTTTTTGCTATTGCAGTATTTATGGTAGCCTCTAAAAGTACTTTTAGCACAAGCGGTCGCATCATTAAGCCATTTAGGAGTTCATTGGCTCCTAAAACTGTTCAAGTACTTGTGTGTGCACAAAATTGGTTAAGAGAAGACTTAATTTCTCTAGATATTCGACAAGTTTTGGATGATATTGAGAGATTTGAAGAAATTGCAAGTGGTAAGTCAAATGGTTTTAATATTTAATTTGTTCTTTTAGAATTTATGTCGTTTATCCATCTTATAATTTGTAATTGTGTTTTTTTCCCTTACAGAGATTTCAAGTTTCAACCATAGCACTTTTGAGAATTCTTTATATTAGCAATTTTAATTATAGTCTTCTTGCTTTTTTTTTTCTTTTGAAACATATAGTAATTTGAAACTTATTGTATAATTATCGTATTAAGTGTTTTTAATTTTATTTGTTGTATTTCTTATTTTCATCATGATTATTATTATTAAGAAATTTACTATAATATGTTGTTAATTAGAATATACTGTAATTTGTTGTATAATAATATTTCTAGGTAATTTTTAATTTTCTAGTTGCTTTTGTAAATAATTTCTATTTTAACAAAAATTATTTTTATTAATTATCATTTATTTGACCTGCAGATTTACATTATACCCGTATCCGACCCAACCCGTTTATAACCCGTGGATTTACGCGTTTAATGGATTGGGTTGGATAAAAAAAATTATTGACCCGCATATTCGGGTTGGGTACTTTTTTTCAATGAACCCGACCCATGTGCAGCCAAGGCCACGATGCATCCACTTATTTATGTCCATGTGTCATCATAAGATTAGTTAAGCTTTTGCTCCTTTTTAGAAGAACCCAAATAGTTAAATTTATGGATATGAAGTATTAGTTTTGTACGTGTATATATATAATTCATTCTACTATGGACAATACATATATTAGCGCTTGGATAAAAATTAAAAAAAAAAAGGAATTGAAATAACTAAGCTATTATTTATAAAGCAAAACCAAGTGAAATTCTAGTTTGCTTATTGCTGTTCGATTATTTTTTATGTTTATAATTTAAGTGAATATAGTTAGGAGTAATGAGTGATAATCTTCTAAAGTTTGAAAATTTGATTAAATTTATTAGCACATGCCTTTTGAAAAATAGTTTTACTGGATGTACCAGTAGTGTTTACAAATATTTAACTATATATAGTTTGATTATAGTTGATATTTTAGTGAATTTTTAACTACAAAGGATTATTTTGCTTTGATATCTCAAAAAATTGAAACTAGTTTCTATAACAAGCAACGTTATTTTATGAAATTACATTAAAATTTTATTGCCATTTAGCTAAGGATATCATTGCTTTTAGTCTTGAACTATATGTTTTAATTTTCTTTTCTGGATGAGAGGATGATAAGTTCTCACAACCAATGAAAATTTAAATTAAATTAATAAAAAATTGACTATATTTATTCATTTTCTCCACCTTTGATGAAATAAAGTAACTTTGTTAATTAGTTTATTGTCTTGAACTTTTATTCTCTGTCATGATAAAAGCGCAGATAGCACAACCAAATAGAGATCAGTAAAATGGACTTAAGCAGTCCACCACTCTCCAGTTCGCCAGCGGCCTAAGCGACCCAATTTTCTCCATCCAACGGAATAATTCACCAAAAGCCTAGTTTTCTCCGTCTAATGGGACAATTTCCCAGAAGTCTAAGCGGCCCAGTTTTTTCCGTCCAATGGGACAGCTTGCCAAAAGCTTAAGCGGCCAAATTTTCTCCGTGTTCATTAGAAGCCTAAACAGCCTAATTTTCTCCATCCAAAAATCGAACATAGAGAAGTTCGCCTAAACAACCCAGTCCACCTCATTCACTATTAGGACAACTCAATAGCAATTTGAACAATCCAATCCGATCTCCTAAGTTTACAATTCAGGTACATAACATTCGTTCTGGAATCCAATTGTTAAACTACTTGTAAAACAAAAGTTCTAATGCACTTAGATCGCCCAACTGATTTATAACTTACAGCTCGGAAAAGAAAACAAACACAAACTAATAAATAAAAAGACTAAGTAAATAGAGAATATGAAACACTGAAAATAAAATTTTCATTAAATTAAATTAAAATTTTTTTACATTAACAGTTATAAAATTCCTACAATAAGTTATAAATAAAAACTTATACAATATTAAAGTATTTTAAATCCAGAACAAAAAATATATAATAAATAAAATAATTTTTGAAAATACTCTACGTATATTACATTTGGACATAAATAACCAAATAACTGACTACTGCTAACATATGATAATAAAATATAGTAAATAATAATATTAGACTCCTAAATAAACTCTAACTAATAGATAATACAAGATTCACATAATCCTTATCTAGTAGAGTTTATTTAACTCCAATATATAGATTCCAAATTTATTCCAAAGGAGGACGAATTCTCAAATACTCTCAAAACTCAATTTTGATGGTTAACAGCTATATTTACAATTTGATCACTAATCTTGAGCTTTATATACACTTTCAAAACAGATTACTTTCTAAAGTCTAACAAATAACCCTTTACTTGGCATAAATGAATCTGAGCTTTATATATAGAGATATACATACAGCGAGGGGTCACAATTACATTTTCATTATAGATTACTTTCTAACATCTAACTAATAGTCCCTTGTTCGGTATAAATGAATTTGAAGTGTGTATATATATATATATATTCCATTACAGACATAAAAGTTTGGATTATTTACATTGAATTCCATGATATTCATGGGTAAAATAAACATTTTCATACATATGTGAAACATGAAGACATTTGGATTCGATATAATTTAATCAAATTCATTTATACCAAATGGGCATAAGTGAATATATCTCAGCGAAAGGCATGGTTATAGTCATGGTAATGGAAGTTTTTATAGATGAAGTGAGCCAACCATCTTGAAGCTGCAAAGAACACTACTGCCATACTTACCAGTGTAGTTCTAGCAACTGCAGATAGTGCATTTTGTTTGGCTGCAGCAACAATACCAATTGAAACTAAAGAAATTACTTGCAGAACAACCTCAAGAGCATTTAGAACTTTATATGCAGCACTGCAACTTCGACAGTTTACGACATGGGACCAGTATCTGAAAAATGTATTGCCAAATTTACAAAGAGATGAGTTCATGAAACTGAATATGGATTCTCAAACGTAGTTATGTTGTGTTGGTTATTACCTGTCCAATAGTTGTTCTCTAGGAGGAGTTGGAGGAAGAGCTCCAGCGTATTTGCCTTTCCAATCAACTTGACCACCAGCATGCTTGTTCAACCATCTTCTGAAACCAACAATAAGGGCATCTGATTTGGTCGGCACAAAACATGCCTTTTGCCAATTGGCAGGGCCAACGTCCATTATTTTGCGCTCCTGCAAATAGAATTCAAGAGTCACTTCATACAGTTTGAACTACAGAACATTGTATGCCAAAGCTGTAATTTCTTGGTTTTAGAGGAGTTGTTCTCAAACTAAACTAGTTAAATACGAATATAAGGGATGTATTCGCAGCCAAGATAAATGACAACTCTTCACAGCCAAAACATGCATCACAAAATTCACCAATGATCTTTTGGCCCAGCATTATGGAATTGCCTTGAGATCTATTTGTTTGTGAAATTGAACCGCAGTTAGAGCCAAATTAATCCAAAAAAAATATACATAAGAATAAAAAAATATCAACTTGTGATGAATAATTAAACACAGAATAGAAACTAGATAATAGAATATCTTATAGTTGTGCTGTGAAGTCATTCTTTATATTCATTGTTCAGGTTCTGTTGATCTTGAATGCAAGATTACCTTATTAGTAAAACATTGCATTCCAAGCATTACATTTTATTTACTCTCTGGTAAATTAAATCTATGAATAAGTTTTTTTACATTTTATGTTTTTTCACATTATATATCCTCCTAGTATGATTTTTAATAGGATCAATCAAATCAGTAGATGAGTGAGAAAATCATCTTCTCTTAACATGAAAAAATAAAAGGAAGATCAGAATCACCTCTACGTGAAGAAGATATAAATCTGAATCCAAAATAAGGTTTTGTCCCACGTGAAATAACCATCGCGGAACTATCTTATCAATCCAAACTCCAAAGTTTCTAGGAAAGACCCATATCAATCTGCTATTGCCAGGACTAACTGGGATGCAAATAAAAATTAAAGCCATTCTTCGCTGCATTGCTGATTGCTGCACCAAGAAATTTTGTGTACACAAAGGTTAAGAACATTTAAGTAAAAATAAAACAAGGGAAGTCCAATTATACTTCACAAGCATAATATGAACATCTGTATCATATCATAACAGACAGTCAGACAGGCATTAACTATAATATTATACAGTCTTGTTAGCCAAAAGTGTCTAAAAGGAACACTGAGTACTCTGCTTGCTAAATTAGAGAGTGACCACTTGTATCCATATGTGTCCTTCATTTTCCAATGAAATGTAAGATTATCATTTTTACTTTAATGATGTACACCAACACAATGTTACCTTTTTGGTTTCAGGTGAAGACACAGCTCCATTACCTTGATCCACCTTAGGATCAGTATAAGCATAAAATATACAAGGAGCTATAAATTTACAACTGCCAAAGTCCATCTTTCCAGCAAAACCACTCATGTCTAGTTTCTTGACGCCCAAATCCAATGGTCTGCCTCCTTCTCTGTCAACCTTCTCTGCAGAGGAATTTTAGTTTGAATTGAGTTATATAAACTCTACAACGAGAATGTAATTAAATTAATGTTTATCTGTAATTTCTTATCCACCTTTGTTCTTTCGCATACGCATTATTCCATAATGTGCATAGGGAACATGAGCAGGATCCATAAGATTTTCAACCAAAACATCGTACCTGAAAATGCAAATATATAATATAAAAGGCATGGACATCAAACAGGAAAAATCATTTTATTTCACGTTCCATAGATGCAGTTTTGCATGCTCTCAACTTTCCGTAAAAGATTTATGTCAAAACTCATGACAGAACCAGTTTGTACTAATACTTCTCTGGGACAAATATTCCGAGTTTAAAAGAGAAATCAGATCAAGTAACTATAACAATGCAAGCTAATTCTTTTCAATGTTATGTATGCCCCATAATCTTTGGAGAAATAACAAAACGGACCAAATTTATCTCGTACAAATAGGATAAGGAACATAGATTACAAATTTTGAGCTAAAAATGAGAAAACCAACCCATACGGAATATCTCTATTTCCCATCAACTTAGTAAATGATGGATCTTCTAATTCTGGGATTGAGGGGGGCTTTTTCTCCATAATAATATCTTTGTATTGAGGATCAGTGTTAGGCCAAAACCACACAATATCGTGATGCAATGTACTAGGGTAAACTGCTACGCATGCTCTCTTTGATGCATGTACCTGCATTATTTGATAGAGAGGACAGACGAAATCTCATTTGATATGGAACTTCAATATGTTAGCGGAATATATATGACAAAATAATAAAAATATGTGACTGCTGCAAGAAGGAGAACACAAGAAGAGCTCTACCATAAAAAATCATACTAAGACATCTAATGGTTTAGCACTCTTTTATGCATGTTTTTTTTTTTTTTTCCATCTCAGATAAAAAGCACCAATGTTTAACCACCTTCCATGGATATAAAATTTAACCAATCATTCAAGCCTTTCTTTCAAGAAATGTACGAAGTTGTCATCAATCTATCATTTGTTGGAATTTTCGAGAAATATACATTTATAAGGTAATTCTTCACGCAAAATCACAACATTTGATACCCCTCAAACATCAAGTACTTGACTATGGCATTTATTAATTCACTAAGAACTAAGAAGAACATGTGGACGAGGATCTTTGACCCAAGATAGATATTTTAGCAAATTAGCAATGAAAAAGACTGAGCACTTAGTGCCCGTTTGCCATTATTGTGAAGTGCAAGTGTGAATTTAAGGGCAGGTTGTACTGTTTTATGCATATCAGATGCATTGACAATTACCTGGAAAGCAATAATAACGTTTGATCTTAATTGACTGATGCACTATTTGACAGTAAAGGTGAAATATGTACTTGATGCACTTGCACTAGACACAATCAACTGCAAAATAAATATTAAGCAAAGTGAAAAATAGAAGAGGAAAAGGTTAGAACTTCCTACAGGAGGACCATCTGGTGGTGCTTGAGGAATGAATTTGCAATCACCAGAGCCATTAAAACACCAACCATGATAAACACACTGCAATCTTCCCCATTGATCAATTCTTCCTTCAGATAATGGAGCCAATCTATGAGGACAACTATCATCGAATACCTTCCATGCATTCTCATTCCTATCCCACCAAACCACCACGTCAATACCCAACACCTTCTTTGCATGAGGGACTCTTTTATCCAAATCACAAACTGGCATAATTGGATACCACTGCGAATACCAATCAAACTTATCTTCATGGGTGTCGGTTTCAAGCTCTGGTTCAGGTGGTTCGATGGACTCTGTTGAAACAAAAGATGGCGATGATACGGTAGTAAAAAGCTTGGATTTTGATGGGCTATAATGAATTCTTGAAAAAGATGAAGTCGGTAATGTATTAAACGGAAAATTCAAGAACTTGCGTTTTGCAAATTTGGTTTGAGTCGGTGAAGTTGAGATGTGAAATGATGGAACAGAGGAACTTGTAATAGTTTCCATGGCTACTTTCATCAGTGCACAAACTAGAGGAATATAAGGAAGGAAAAAACTTGAGGCTGGAAATGCTTAATCGAAGTGACAGAAATATGGAAGTTCGGATCACTTATCCAATTCGGGCACTGGTAGATGGAACCAATCGTTCCATGGCAGGATATTTTTTATTATTTCAGTGGGCCATGGTATAAAGGTGGAAGTGTACCGTGTAGAAGCAATAAATAAGGGTAGTATATGTCATTTGATGTTTAAGTTGAAGGGGTAATAAGTAATAACAGCAGAAGGAAAAAAGAAAAAAACAAGAGAGGATACTGAACTGTCGATCTATCAAATGGAAATATGGAACGCTAGGGTCAAGCACGTGGGACTAGTGACTATTAGGAAATTTATTATTATTATTACCGTCTATTGTTAATAATTAAGTTATTACTTTTAAGAAATCATTAATTTGATTGTTGGTATTTAATTCTTAAGAAATTTATTATTACAACGATAAAGGATATATTGAATTTTTAATATAATTTTTTTAAGAATTTTCATTATAGTTAAATGTTATATATTTTGAAAAAATTTGTTATCGATGATGATAATAATAAGAAATGAATTTCAATAATATTATTAAAATTAAATTTTTGAACATCATTATTATAATTATTACAAAGAAATTCAATTGATTTAACTCATTATATTTTTAAATTCACCAAATTGAGTTTGATTGAGTTGCATCTTCAAAATTGAATTGGGCATTATATCTTTTGAAATGATCCATTAATTTATTTTTAAAAGAATTTTTATTTAAAATTTAATTATAAATTTTCACCGATGAGAATTAGCAAAAAATAATATTTTATGCCGCAAACCGAATCCGAAAACCAAATTTAAATAGTCAAACTCAATAAAAAACCCTTAAATCAAATGTAAACTAGGCTAAATTGTTGGATCAAATCGATTCAAGTCGAACCGGAACTAATTAGATAAAGGCTGAAATTGAACCAAATCGCTCAAAAAACCCATCTCTCCTCTCCCTTTCACGCGACACTCTCTCTCCCCGATAACTCTCCCTCACTGCCACCACCGTTCCTCAGCCTCCGCTGACCCATACCGACGGTTGATCACACAAAATGCCAGAGCTCGATGAGGGGAGCTCGTGGATGGTCTTGATTCGCGTGGAAAGGGGCTGGATCGAGCAGAAACCCGATAGACAGAAGCAACGATGCTGCGACTTTGTATATCCGGCGATCTACGCCGTTTTCGGTAAGCTCTGCCCAAGGAGAAGGCGTCGATCGATTGGTCTTCTCCTGGTGAACCTTTTCCCTGCGACGATTGCGGCTGTGGAGTGCCGATGATAAAGCCACCATTGACAGCGAAGCTAGAGGGTTGTCGGGCCTTGTCCGATGAACTGAGGCAATACCTTCACAAACTAACTCTGGAAATGAGACCCTTAGAGGAAAATGAGTCAAATGGTGTGATCTGTCTTGATTTCTAGGTTGTTTGGGTATTCTGTCAACCGTGGACGGCTGCGGATGCGGCGGTCCGGTGACCGGCCGGCAATACTCCGACGAGACACATAGAAGGCAAAACACTGCATTTCGCGGACTGAACCTAAATCCAAAGTCTGATTTTTTTTTATCGGTATAATTTATATTTGAGTCGTTTAATTTCAATGCAAATACAAATTGAAAACTAAATTAGTAGTAGATTAATTTGCCTTGATTAAAATTAAAAAAACTTGTTAAATTAATTCTGAATTGAATCCAAAAATTATTAGTGAAATTATAATTATGGAAATTCTAAATTAATGGTGAAATCAATTAATTTATGAGAATTATTGAACGAATAATAAGAAATTGTAAATGATATAAATTTGAAATTAAGATAGTTTAATTATTGATAAGTTATTCCAATAGAGTAAATGTTGATATTAATAAATTGAGAAAGAATGAAAATGGCGGATGGAATGTTAAATTGTTTTCCCGAAGGATATCTGTGGATTATTGCTGAAAATGTGAAATTTGGATAGATTAAATAATCAAAAAAATGTTGTCAATGCAAGATAGAAACAAAATGTTGTCAATGCAAGATAGAAATAGTAAAGACAGAATTAATATGATGTATGAATTATTTTAGAATAAGTCGATTAAATAAATATAAATATGAATTGTATTTGATTGAATTTAATATAATATTCAAAAAGGAAAATTTAAGTAATGTTTGAAGAACAAATAAATTTAAAGGAATTTAAAATTTTTTATTCTTAAATCCTATTATATTATTGGGTAAAAATAAAAGGATTTACATATATGCACAATTAATTTTATTATATAACATTATGCAATTGTTTAATAGAATTTGAAAATAAATTACCAAATTTATTTAAAAAATGAAATATAGTTTCTTAAACAAAAATCAAGTCAGCCAAAGGATATAAATAAATATAAGTATATTTATACCTATATCCTTTTTATTTTAGAAAATGAAATAATACTTGTTTTGTTGGAATTCAAAAGATAATTGCAAAACTAGTTAAAAGTAGGATATGATTTTTAAAAAGAAAATTTAGTTTAGCTAAGTAATTATAATAAATGGATTCAATTAAATTTAATATTCGTCTTTGTTATTAAGATAAATAAATAATAAGACAAATGATAACTAAAAAATTACTTTAAAAAATATAGACTTCAACAATAATAAATAAAATAACTAAATAATCTAAAATATAGAATTATGACATTGGATGAAAACGAAATGTATAAACTAAAATAAAAATGTTAAGACTTTATATATTAATAAAGGACTGAAAATGCAATATGAATTTGGTAATAGATTAAGGAAGTTCAACAAACCAATGGGAAAGCTTTATTGATCAGAAAGAATTAATTTCTTGCTTCTAGGTGAGTAATAGTATATAATGCTTTACTAAATTCATTACTACATAATTTATTTTATGCCTTGTGCCTATTATTTATAAATTTTTGCATACATAGTATGTGGATAAATGTTTGTGCAATGATAAATGCTATGAACAATTAGTTTGTGCATGATGATATGTGATTGCTGTGTGAGAGTTAGAATGATGTGAATTTCCTGGGTTGAGAGCACTAACATGGTGAGAATGCCGTCAGTGGACCATAAGAGGTGGGAGTGGTGCCCCCTCTTGTACACTCTGGATGATGACAGGTGTCATGAAAAAATATTTTTACAAAGAAAAATTGTTTTGCGAAAAATGTTTTTATCTAATTATGATTTTGCCCGAATGGAGGTGGGCTCTCTGGGTGCACAAATCACAGGACCATGGGATTATACGATTTGATATGATGGATATTAAAGCATGCTTGGGGAGAGCATGGTCCTGTTAAAGTGATTTCACTGACTAACAACCATTTGATGTATATACGGTTGCAATTGTTTGTGGATGATATGATTGACATTGTGTGAATGGAGAATGTTTATTTAAAATGTCTTAAATATCATTTGTGTAAATGTGTGGGTTTGGTATTATATATTATTATTCATTGAGTTTTATACTAACTCATTTCCCCCTTCCTTTCAAGGTTATTTAAAGGAATATTTAAATGTGTAAGATATAATCATTTAGGATTCTTTATAATTGTACAGTAGTAGAAAATTTGTAGTTATGATAAGATTTTATGATTGTAATAATAATATTAAGCATATGTAAAATTTTATGGGAACGGTTGAGTTGAATGAAATAAGGTCTTGTAATAGTTTGAATCATTAAAAATATAATGGGCCAACTTGTAGAATATTTTCACATAAGTATGGTGTTAAAATCAAATATTAAGTTTACTACGAATCTTGATGGCTTTAAAATTTTTCAAATCCTAGTGCCGGTCCGGCCCATGAAAACAGATTGTAACATCTATCAACCCACCAAATTGAGTTAGATTATCCAAATTAAATTGGATTAAAATGAGTCTCGTGAAACCCTAAAAGCTATCACTTTCAATCAAAAAAGCATTAACCCCAATTGACTTTTCAATTTTAATTTATTTATTATGAATAATAATTCTGTGTAGTTTACTTTTTTATGCTAAATTTGAATTTAATTGCAATATATATCATGTAAAATTAATCCTACTAAAAAAGTGGAAACATAAAAAACTTTTCAGTTTGACGAAGACAATCCTTAATTTGATAAACGTAATTAATTATTCAATGACTAGTAATTAATCACAATTAACAATTATTATTAATTGAATACAATTAAATATTGCATTTTCACGAAATGAAATGATTCCTTAATTAATCCAATTAATGGAATATTATTATCACGTTCGTTCCACAATACTCGTCACATTTGAAAAAATAGTTTATTCTAAAATATTTGGTACATTTGTAGTTTCAAACAGTAATATTTTTTTTTCATATTTATTCTTTATATATGATAAGTAATATTACTTCAATTTAATAATTTTTTAAAAAAATTAATATTAAATTAAGAATAATGTAATCAATTTGTTCAGTAATTTATCATAATTTAGATAAATTTAATAATTTTCTTAAATGACGTAAAATTTCAAATGCGATAAGTATTATAACGCAAATATAGTAATTATTTAACTCTTGTAAAAAATTTCAAATTAGCAATTAATAATTATGAGATACATAAATTAAAAGATAAAATAAAATTATTATTTATTTCTTTTATAAAATTATAATATAAATTTTTAATAATGAATAATAACTCCATTTTAGTTTTATATATTAATTTGAATTGATAAATTTTAAAATTTTAGATGTTAAAATTTAAATTTAAATTTTTTTTTTATTTAATTTAAATTTCAATTTGAACAGAAAAATCATAATGACTAATGATTTTATTATATGAATTTTTTAATTATTTTATTAATTGATTATTGTTATAATTATATTTGGAGAATCTACTCCCATTTTGAATGAAATCTTATAATAAGATGAATAACTTTGAAATATTAATTTTAATTTATCATTTTTTGAGCATCTATTTGTGTGTTAATTTTTTATATTTTTTATGTATTATATAAATTAACTAGATAAATACTTTATTATTTTTAATTATATATAATTTCATTTTTAAATAATATAAGTCTAGATAAATTGGTTCCGTAGATAATAAATACTTATACATATCCTTAGATTATAGATATTAATAGATGTACCTAAACACATTGGGTTTGAAAATGAATATTACCTACCCTAATATGATGTTGTGTAGAATATGAGAATTGATAATATAATTGGATTTGGGTATGAGTATTGTATTAATAAATCTAAATCTACCATTGTCATATCTGGTTATATACATTAATTTTCAGGTCAACCATAATTGAAATATAATTATCTCATTCTCATATATTATAAAATAAATTATGAATATAAAAAATTAAATAATAATAATAAAAATTATTAATTTCACTTTAAAACATATTTGTAAAATTTCAACAATTTACTAAGTTGGTATATTCTTTATTATTATTTTTGGGACTGGATTTTTTTTCATTTGTCAAATATATTTTTTTCTTGCAACTATGGCGGTTTGTATTTAAAATTTAATTTTTAATTTTCTTTGTTAAACTAAAGTTTAAATTCTTTTTTTTTTTTTTTTTTTTTCTATTTGAGGGTGCATAATTTCATGTTCAGGGGCGGAAACCTAATGATAGGACAATTACAAAAATGTCCTTATTCACCTTCACAGCTGCTCATCCATATAGCAAAAATATTGACCGTTTGAGTCAAATATAATAGTATCTATTTTTAATGTTAGAGTTCATTTTTTATAAATAAATTTAAAATATGAAATTTATGAATAAATTTTCATATTTGATATCATAAATTTTCATGAATAAATTTATGTTGATTTACAAATTAAGAAAAATATTTATAAATCTCTTTTTACTGTAAAAAATAAAATAGTAATAAATAAAGATAATTTTTTTTTGAAGTAGAACTAAATAAATATATACTTGATCGTATTTTTGTTATTTCGCAATCAAGTTGTGCTGTCACTGGCTAAATGAGGTGTTTGAAAGCATGATTTGGCTTAATTTTCAGTTTGGAAAATCATAAAATTATTAACACTCTAAAATCAAGTAATGAGTTTTGACTTAATCACATTGAGACTATCTTTAAAACAACAACTACAATATTACGAGCTTAAATCCCATTTTAAAAAAAAAAAAAAAAAAAAAAAAAAAAAAAAAAAAAGAAAGAAAAATGCTAAACTGGTAAATAGGTAGCAAGTGGGGCGTTGAACCCAAAGCAAGAAAAATTGTCCTTATATGCTAGGATAGCTAGTTGAGAAGGCAAATTATTATAATGTGTTGTGTTACTAAATTCCAATTGCTTTCTTACTAAAAATTTGGTTGATATCCTCGGTGTTAGGGTTCATTTATTTTGTCTCTCTCGCTCATGTTGATATTTCATAGCATCAATGAAGAACTGGTTCAAAAGATAGTTTATGATGCTCATGTTGGGTGCTCTCCATGGCCTTGTTGTTGGTGACAAAAGCGTTTAGGCCTGCATAAAAGATTCATTCTTTTGCAGGTTTTAGGAATTTTGATTCAACATAAGCTTTAAAGGAAAGCAGAGGTTAGTGTTCTCCAAACAGCGACGTTTTGGAATTCGGTTAAGGTTAACCGGTTGGTTAGTTAACCTTGCGTCACAAACGAATTATTTATATTTTTTTAATGCTGATTTTAAATTGAGGGGTAATTATTATTAATACGGTTAAAGGTTAAGGTTAAAATAAGACGCAATTGATAGAAAATATTTGGATAAAGATTTTTTTTAAATGAATTACTCATTTTTTATTTCATTCAAAAAGATTTCTTTATATTCTTAATTATTTTTTCATTAATGACTTATCAATTAGGAAGACCGAAGTTGACCATAAAATTTGAATTAATTCTTTTTGAAAAATGTAGATTATAATAATTATAGAATGTGATTTGTTTTTTTTTTTTTTAAAAGAAATAATGAAATATGCCAAGAGTTAGTTAGATTGTATGAACACACTATACAGGATAAATAATATATTAATATTTTAAATAAATAAATAATTATTTATAACAAATTATAGACATAAAATAAAAAGAAACTTAATATCTTATTTCAATCACATAAAAAAAATTTAAAAAACACACTATTTTTTACTGATAATTAAAAAAATACCTTGATTGATTGACTTCGTATATGGAGTAGTTTCATATATTTGGGAGCTAAATTGCACAGATATGAGACATAAGATACGATAATGTACAAAATATGTTAATTTTTAAACAAGTAGGACATATACATGTTTAGGAGACACTATACTAAATAAGTTATATATTAATATTTCAAATAAATAAATAAATATTTATAATAAATCATAAACATAAAAGTAAAAAATACCTAGTTTCTTATTTCAATATAATTAGTTAAATTCTAAAAATTATTATTATTGAAAACTATATTAATAGTGTGCATGCATTTTTTTATATAGGTCATATCATATATGACTTTTGCTATTGTTAGTGAAAGGTTTCGTAAGATACTTAACAAAGCATGTCTCAGTTGGAGATGATAATTTTACTTGATTAGGTAAGTACTCGATAAAATCAAAAATGATTTTGGCAAATTTGGATAGTGAATAAATGAGTTTGAGACGGATTCAAATAGTATTTTTACTATCCGTATCGAGTTTGGATTGAGTTCATTGACTCAGGTACTCACTAATTGTTATCTGTTTAATTAATATTCTAAAAATATTTAAAATAATTATTTTTATAAAGAAAATTATATATATACCCCGTTTTAATTATATTAATGCTATAATTATAATTAATATTTATATTATATTTTTTATTAAATCCCAATAATAATTTTATAATTTTTACTTTTTTTATTTTTAAATATTTTTAATGTAAACGGATTTGAATATGTAAACTAATAATTATAATCAAGTTCAGAACGAATTTAGTTATTAAAGGTGAATTTCTATACAGGTTTAAGGTATCTAAATTTTTAATCAGATATTTAAACGGATTTAGATATTTATAATGAATTTAATGATCATTTTATTATCTAATTTTATTTTTTGAGAGGAAAAGGAGAACTTTATTAAGTGTTTAAATCAGAAATAATAACATCACTAATTTGGTTTAATATATTAGTCCAAACTTTAGAGCTAGGATAATCTATGGATGTTCTAGCTAACACATGTGCAACCATATTGGCTTGCCTTCTTATCCAGGAAACACCAACAAGGTTTTCATCCTTCAACAAGTCTCTACAATCCTATATAATAGTACCCCATTCAGAATCATCATTAGAGAACGTAGACACAACTTGACACACAACCTTGGCATCAAGCTCAAACAGAACTGGATCCCTTATAACAACCTTCATCCATGAAAGTACCTCCGTAAAACTCAATGCCTCTGCCATTTTGGATGGAAAAACACTAGTCATCGTCCTTGACAGACCTACCACAAACCTTCCATCTGCATCCCTTACAACGGCAATAAAACCAGGACAATTCCACTCCAAGAAGGACGTAGCATCTATGTTGCATTTAAAGTACCAGCAAGTGGCGAAAACCATCGAGATGAACCAATGTCACAGGTTACACCAACTGGTGCAGGTTCCTTAGCAGATAACCAGTCATGAAGCACACGCATTGCAGAAGGAATGAATGTATCAACAGAAACTTGCTTACCCTTCTAAATAAAATTATTTCTGTCATTTCAAATACACCAGGAAATCATTGCAGCTTCCCCCAAATCCAACATCGAATCCCTCAACCGGATAGCATCAAACCACTCAATAAAAGAAGCAATAGGCAAAGTGGAGATCCAGGAATGCCAGCTGGCCTAACAAGACATTGCCTTAGGGCAGGTAATAAGAGAATGCACTGTGATATCTAATTTTATTATTTTTAAATGATATTGTAAAATGTTATTTCATTTTTTAATACTGCGATGCATATCGCACGGGTGCGAATACTAATAGTAATAATAAAAACTAACTGCTAATCTGAAGGCGTACTGTTAAAAAAAAATCTAAAAGCATAACCTACCTAATAACAAAAAAAAAAAATCTATAAGTTCAAAATTATAATTATAATAAATGTATATGTATGTTACTTCTTTTTTTTTTTTTCTCGAAAAGTGTATATATGTGTTACTAAACTAGTGATAACAACAAAATTATTTTAGAAACCATAAAAAGCTACAGGTCCATTATGAGTATCTAATCCACTCGAACGCCTCGCTGCTTTTACAGTTTGAGGGTGAGTAAAGCTATTTCTGCTGTTGAAATGTGTGTGGCTTGGCATAGAGAGAATGATTTTGAATTACCCATCATCCTTATTCAAGGTAAGCCATTTAGCTATATTTGGTTTGTGTGTCTTCTTGTTTCTCGTGGATTTTGCGACAAGCTTGTTATGGAATTAGTGCCTCTTGGTTTTGAAATTTCTGGATTTGATACATGTAGAACTTGGGTTTCTCAAAATGGGGTCTTTGCATTCGGGTTTTTCTAGTATTTCCCTCAAAATGATGATTTGATGGATTTCTTATGGGTATTAGGTATAATTTAAGAGATAAAACTACAAACTTGCCTGTATGGGCTATTGGTGGTGGTCTTAGAGTCTCTAGAAACTCTACTATTAGGCTTTCAATGGATAGGAGACTGATTTTGTTCGAAAACTCTAGTGGTTTAATTGTTTGGAGTAGTAATACTTCTGGTTTAAGTGTTTTAAAGGCTTGTCTTTTGCATAATGGTAACTTAGTTCTCATAGGTATTAGGGATGATATGCTTTGGGAAAGTTTTAGTAGTCCAACAAGCACACTCCTTCCAGGTTAGTCTCTGCATTTTCGTCAAACGTTAATACCCCTTTCAACAAAATCAACTTCCAGTTACTATAATTTTGTGATTCATCGTTCTTGAGAGCTTTCCCTTATTTAGGAGGATAATGTGCATATTGGAGAACTCGTTTAAGCTTTTCTGATAATATTATTAAGGAAGCAAGATTTGATGGCGATGATTTCTTAGGGCTTATAGATGCTGGAAACAAAATTGTTTGGTCTGTGTCAAGTAATGATTTTGAAGACCCTTCTGTTTCTTTGAGGCATCGTAGGATGGATTTTGATGGGAACTTAAGAATATATTCGTGGGACTATTTGCACCATGAATGGAAAATAACATGCAAGCAGTTGGGAACCAATGCGATGTGTTTGGTTCTTGTGGTTTCTATAGCATATGTAGATTTAATTCCACAACCCCTGTATGCGATTATCTTTATGAGGATTCATTTAATTAGGGATATGCCCTTGCCACAATGGATTCAGGTAGTTTTGGTTGCAAGAAGATGGTGGATTTGAGAAACTGTGCTATGAATACAAGCATAATGATTCTGAAGCAGTTAGTTCTACATGGTCTTTAACCACCTCAAGATGTCAATATGCTACTAAATGAGGAAAATTTCAAAGAATACTATTCTAATGACATTACCTGCACTGCAATATCTTTAAAGAATGATGGTTCGGGTATTTGTACGATCAAGCGAACCAGCTTTATTAGTGGGTACATGAACCCTTCTATTCCTACTACTTCATTCTTAAAACAATGTTTGGTTCCTCAGGCTGTTTTAGCTCAATGGTCTGATCCTGGCGATGTTAAGCTAAAAACACTTCCTACATTAAATTATCATGAAGACAACGACAAGAAATTTATAGCAGTTGTTGCTTTGACAGTTCTGGTAATAGTGTTAGGTTTTCTGACCATTGAGATGTTTGTGTTTTGGCTTATGTACAACAAAGGGAAAATTAAGGCTCAAACAAGAATTCCCTTTAGCAAGGATGCCCAAATGAATGCTCATTACAGTGTTCTTATCAAATTATCCTTTGAGGAGATAAAAGAGCTAACTGCCAATTTTGCTGATCAATTGGCCCCACTGTTTATAAGGGTGTACTTCCTAACAAAAGGCTAGTTATTGCTAAGAAGCTGAATGATCAAAGTGCAAATGAGAAGGATTTCCAAGTGGCAATTTCTACCTTGGGTGGAATGCACCACTGGAATCTTGTTCAATTGAAGGGCTTCTGTTTTGAGCTAAATCACAGGTTTTTACTATATGAGTATATCTACAATGGCTTCCTGGATAAATGGCTCTTTAACATGAAGCAAGGCCAGAATAATGAGACCTGGAAGCAGAGGATTGATATGGCTCTTGGAATTGCACGGGCCCTTGCTTATTTGCACTTGGAGTGTCATATAAGCTTAGCTCATGGGAACTTGACGCTCAAAAATGTCTTGCTTGATGACAAGTTGATCACTAAGCTTACTAATTTTGGACTTAGAAGCTTACTCCAAAAGGAGACAGCTTCCTCCTCGAAGTTACCATCAGAGAAAGATATGTACATGTTTGGGGAGAATCTGTTACAAATTGTGACATGCAATAGAGACATTTTGAGCGAAAATCTACAACATTTTGCTGATGAGGTGAATCAGAAACTAGCCTTGGATGATAGCATGGACTCCAAAGGAGTAGCAAAAGTAGTGAGGATAACTTTATGGTGTATGCAGAATCAACCATTTCTACGACCTTCCATCGGCAAAGTTGTTAAGGTATTGGAAGGTGCATTTTCTATAGATAGGCCTCCATTGGGTTTTGGTTTTAAACAGGATCTTCAGAGTGATGAAGGTGTTGTTTTAACTAAGATTGAAGTAGCCTCCTAGACTTAAGTTAACTTTGATCATAAAGATGTACAAATTTAACTAACTATATTCTCAAGTCAAATTTGTAGAGGCACTTGGGAGAATGTATGGATGTTCTCTAGTGTGTAATTAGTCTTTGATGCAGTTAGAGTGATTTTAGCATCATATGTACTTACCATTTCTATTTTATGTTGTTCAATAGTAAAAAGTTGTATAGTAAAAAACAAGTTGGGAAAATAATAACAATCAGTTTTTATGTTTTTTATTATATAAGTGGCAACTTATTGATAAAGGAACTAAGCTTGACCATGAGGTATAGTTCAGTTTACTAAGGCTGGCAAATTCTCTCATTTATCAGGCTTGTGGTCATATGTAGGAGGTTAAGAAATATTGATATAATAATATACAGGATGAGCATAAATTTGACGGATTCAACTTTTGACTAGCATTTCTTCTTTTTAATGGAAATATAACTATTTAATTTTATTTAATATGTATTATTATAATGTGATGTTGTAAAAATAAGTATATTTTTAAAAATTGAAAATTATTGTTGTCAGGACTATTTATTTTGCTATTATTTCTATTATCATTATTATATTATTGACTTGAAAACAATAATTGAAATTCATTGAGCTCCACCTCAAGCTCTAATTTAGAGCTTGAAATCAAGTTTTTTTTTTTTTATCAAGCATACATTCGAGCTCGAACTTGTGCTAATATATGTATACGAGATACTAAACAAGTTATAAATAAATTAACTTGAAATAATAACTTTAAAAAGAGCTAAGCACAAATTTGAATATATAAGCTTAAACCAAGTTCAAATTTTTATCAGAACCTCACAAACTAAGCTTGAATGATTTAAAATTTGATTCCATTCGTTTGCAACTCTAATCACTAATAAAGTTGTGTCAAGTTATACACGTCAATGCACACAAGTATAGTTGTGTTGATCACCAATGTATGTCAATCGAGTTATGTTAATCTAAACTCGAACCCAACTCATTTATATCATAAAAAAGTAAAAAATAAATCAAGTTTGATCTTAATAATTTCGGAGTGAAATAAGCTCGAGCTTCAATATAAAGCTCGAATTTTTATTTGAACTTGGCAAATCAAATTTTAATGATGGATAATGGTTTTTGGTTCAAATTGATCCAGGATCATTTTGGAGCAAATGTTCAGTTTATCTTCATAAAGTCACATAAAATGTCATTTACGTCTTCACTCAAAATTGATAGATTTTAAAGAGATTTGAAATTTGAATTTAAAATTTGTATCCCTCTTCATTAAATAGTCTAGACAAAATAAAAAGTGGGTTACATTTCCAATGCTCTTTATTAAATAACCCTAGACAAAATAGTAAGTGGGTTACGTTCACCAATAATTATTTTCCTTTCATTTCCAATGTTTTATTTAGTTATATATATATATTGCTTTTTTAAACAACTCATCAATGTCCACACATATATATTGCTGGCCATATGTTTTTAAAATTTATTAAATCAGAAAATGAAAAAAAAAAGTGAAAAATAAAAAAATGACAAATATAAATCAATCAAGGATCAATTGTCTATAATCCAGCAAAGCATTATGCACTTATATCATCCAAGCTAAGAGCTCTCATTATTTCACTTTAACTAAAATAGTTAATATATATCTTTTTTCATATGTATTGATGAACCCTAATTGAAATCTAAAAAAGCATAATGTGAAAGACGGATAACACCATTATGTGCATATAAATCATTTAAAATATCTTAGTGTTGTATTACGCTGCTAAATCATCTGTCTTTTCAACAAATTTTAGACATAAATCAATTACACTCTTCCATTAATTGAGTTAGGTGGTCAATACAAGTTAAGTTCGATAAATATACAAATACAAGCTAAGTTAAATAAATATGCATTTCACTCAACTTGGTCCACTCAAATAACAATTTCGTTAAATTTGAAAATGAATGAGAAATAAAAAAGTGACACGTGAAGAAATCAATTACGCTGCTAAATCATCTGTCTTTTCAACAAATTTTAGACATAAATCAATTACACTCTTCCATTAATTGAGTTAGGTAGTCAATACAAGTTAAGTTCGATAAATATACAAATACAAGCTAAGTTAAATAAATATGCATTCACTCAACTTGGTCCACTCAAATAACAATTTCGTTAAATTTGAAAATGAATGAGAAATAAAAAAGTGACACGTGAAGAAATCAATCATTTGACCAATCTTTATAACCAAGTCAAGCAACTCGTGTTTGTGTCATCCGAACTAAAAGCCCTCGACCATTTATTTTGAACAAAATAGCTAATATATAGTGTTTTCTGTGTGTATTAATAAACATTAATTGGAACTTAAAAAAATATAATGTGGAAGGCAGATGACACTATTAATTGTATTTAAATCATTTAAAATATTTTAGTATTGAATTATGTTGCTAAATCATTTGTCTCTTTAATAAATTTTAAATACAAATCAATTATACTATTTCATTAATCGAGTTAGTTGTTAATACGAGTTAAGTTCAATAAATATGCATTCATGCATATTAATCCACTCAAATCAACAATTTCGAGTTTGGTGGCCAATAGAGTTAATTTGTTGTTTCAATCCAACATGCGGGAGACTAAGATTTTACTTATTCTGCAAGCTAACGTTATTTAGGTTACTAGAACATCAATCACAAATTTGTCTACCAAAAATAAATACGAGTTAAGTTTGATAAATATGCATTCACCCAACTTGATCCACTCAAATCAACAATTTCATTAAATTGAAAAATAAAAAAAATAAAAAAAATTACACAAGTAGGGATTTGTCATTTCAATCCAACATGCAGGAGACTAGAATTTTACTTGTTCTACAAGCTAACATTATCTAGGTTACTGGAACACCAATCATAAGTCTGTCTACCAACAATAAATACACTTAATTTGATAAATATGTATTCACTTAACTTGATCCACTCAAATCAATAATTTCATTAAATTGAAAAATGAAAAAATAAAGTGAAAAATAAAATAATTTACACAAATAGGAATTAACCATTAGACCAATCACTATAATGAGCTACACGTATCCCATCTAAGCTAAGAGTTTCATCCATTCATTTTGACCAAAACACGTAATATATAGTGCTTTCTGTGTATTGGTAAAACCACCCCAGCATTAACGGGCCTGTATCCATTTTTAGGTCCAATAAAATCACATACACCCAGCACATGATGTTGATTTACCATGAGAAGTAATGTAGTTGCCAATTATTGATTTTGGCAAAAGCATTTAATACATTAATAATGAGTCATTATCACTAACTTTTTTTTTATAGCATGAGTAATTATGACTTGATTTTTCTCCAAAACTCATCAATTTATCCCTCCAAAACCACTCAAAGATATAAGTGTCTTTTTCTATGCAATGATCTAGGATCATTGCATAGCCATTTAGCACTACCTTTTAACAATTTAAAGCATGCCTTAACTTGATTCATTTACATTCCTAATCACTCTCTTTATTATTATTAGAGTAGTGCTCATTATTAATGCATTAAATGTTTTTGCCAAAACCAATAATTGGCAACTACATTGCTCCCCATAATAAATCAACATGATGCATGTGATTTTATTGGGCCTAAAAATGGATACAGGCCCGTTTATGCTGGAGTGATTTTATCAATACACAGAGAACACTATATATTATCTGTTTTGGTCAAAATTAATGGATGAGGCTTTTAGCTTAGATATGGTAAGTGTAGTTTAATATAGTGATTGGTCTTATTATCATTTCTTAGATGTGTAATTTTTATTATTTTTCACTTTATTTTTTCATTTTCCAATTTAACAAAATTGTTGATTTGAGTGGATCAAGTTAAGTGAATGCATATTTATAAAACTTAAATTGTATTTATTATTGGTAGACACTTGTGATTGGTGTTCCAGTAACCTAGTTTCCTGCATGTTGGATACAACAAATTAACTCGTATTGACCACTTAGCTCAAAATTGTTGACATGAGTGGATCAAGATACGTGAATGCATATTTATCGAATTTAACTCGTATTGACAATTAACTCGATTAATGAAAGAGTGTAATTGATTTGTATTTAAAACTTATTGAAGGGACAAATGGTTTAATAGCATAATTCAATATTAAAATATTTTAAATGATTTAGATACAAATGATAGTGTTATCTGCCTTCCACATTATATTTTTTTAGTTTCTAATTAAGGTTCATCAATACACATAGAGAACGTTATATATTAGCTACTTTGTTCAAAATAAATGGTTGAAAACTTTTAGTTCGAATGGCACAAGCACAGGTTGCCTGACTTGGTTATAAAAATTTATCATAGAATTGATTCTTTTATATGTCACTTTTTTATTTTTTATTTTTTTTCATTTTCAAATTTAACAAAATTGTTAATTTGAGTGAATGTATATTTATCGAACTTAATTTATATTTGCATATTTATCAAACTTAACTCGTATTGACCACCTAACTTGATTAATGAAAAAGTGTAATTGATTTGTGTCTAAAATCTGTTGAAGGGACATATGATTTAGCAGCGTAATCCAACATTAAGATATTTTAAATGATTTATATACACATAATGGTTTCATCTATCTTTCACATTGTATTTTTTAGATTTCAATCATGGTTTATCATACATATAGAAAACGCTATATATTAATTGTTTTGATCCAAATAAACTAATTGGAGCTCTTAGCTTGGGTGGTTCAAGCACATATCATGTGGAAGCAATTGATACTTAAATCAATTCCTCTTCGTGTTATTTTTTTATTTTTTGTCTTTTTTTCTGATTTAACGAAATTGAAAAAAAAAAATATATGGATAGAATATATAGACTAGCAATATATATGCGTGGTTATTGATGATGTGTTTAAAAATGCAATATATATAATTAAATGAAATATTAGATTTTTTTAAGATGTAAACATATATATAATTAAAAAAATAAAATGAAAATAATTAATGCTAGTATTGGGAAATGTAACCCACTTACTACTTTTTCTACGCTATTTAATGAAGAGAGATACAAATTTCAAATTTCTATGACTATTTAATGAAGAGAGTTATAGAATTCAAATTCAAATTTCAAATCTCTCTAAAATTTATCAATTTTGAGTGAGGATATAAATGATATTTTACGTGGCTCTATGAGGATAAACTAGACATTTAGTCCTTAATTTTGGATCAACTTGAGCCAAGAACCATTTTTCTTAGTATTATTATTTGACTCAACAAAGATACAAAGACTTCCAAGCGTAGGGAATAAGTCCACAAACAAACTCGATTAACACAACTTGCTCCTTGTCAACCAGTCCAATGAAGGGATGGATTTCTAGGCCCAAAAAACATAGACACCTCGTCCATTACTTAGCATAATACGACTCTTCAAGATATAATACATTCTTTTCAATTATCAAATTTACTTTTTACAAATCTCGCAATTTAATTTTCAAACTATCTACTTTTCTAAACTTTACTCTTTTTTTTTATAACAATCTATATATTTCTATAATCTTGAAATAAAAAATATCATTAAAAATCTGACTTGGTACTCTCCCTTTTCACCATTTCTTTTTTTTTTTTTTTACAATTTTTCTGATTTATTAATAATTAATAAATTTTTAATAATCAATTTTCTAATTTTTATTATAATATATTTAAGTTTTTTAATTATCCATTTTTTGTTTTGGGTTTCAACTTTAGACACAGAAACTGACGAGAATAAAAACTAAAATCCAAAAAAAAGAAACAATTTTTTGTTTTTTTATATACAAGAAAAAAGAAAATGAGAAATGACAGACTCCTTAGATTTCTCCATTGGATTTTACCATCCAAACAATCACCATCAAGAAAGTTACCGTTTTTCGCCATCCAGATCCTTAGATTTCTCCATTCGTTTTGCAGATCTATAATGATAATCACTTTTTTTCACTGTTGCTATCGTCTTCTTCCTCTGGAACACTGGTGATTCACCTGATTTTCTCTATCTTCAATCGAGAACAGAAAACAGTGGTGCTCCAATATCAGGAAAACCTAGACACAAATTTGTTCGAATTTCACATAGACACCCCTTCAATTATGCTTTTCGTGTTTATTCTAGTCCTAATTTATGAGCATGTTTTAAGCTTTGGGGTTTAATCATGAAGTTTACGGTGATATCGGCACAATAGAAGCATTTCAATGGTTGTGGGTTTTAAGGAGGCGATTGAAGCCAAATCGTTGAAAGATGAAAATCAAAATTTATAGGGTAGGGTTTGAGGAGTTCTGGGAAGGAGGAGACTAGAGAGTGGAAGATGGCTAATGAGATGGTCATCGATGAAGAGACGGCGTGGAGAGAAGATCCAGTGCAAAAGAAAGTAACAGAGAGGACTGATGAGTTGTCATCCAATAACTAACCACTGGTTGACAACTCAATATTCTTTTTCCACATCCGCAAAAAATCCACCTTGGCAGAAATTTTAGTCCTACTTGTATTTTTGTGTTCTGACTAGCCACATAAGCGGAGACACCCAATTGGAAATTTTGTTGGAGTTTAAACACTTTATTGTAAACGTTTTTGGATTAGGCATCAAAATAGAAAATTTTCAAAAATTAAGATATCAATCTTTCTTTCTCCAAAGGGTTGGATCCTCCTTCAGTTTCGTGATCGTGCAAAAACTAAAAGAATTATCTTCTTTTGTATAAAAGGGTTTCATAACCCCACAAGGTTTTACAAATTTCATCTCATATTGTACAAGATTGAATGAACAGGTACAAAAAATGTATAAATGATTTTGACGAGCTAGAAAAGAGAAAGAACGATGAAAAAATTCCTATATCATCTTTTCTATTCAAATGAAAGAATATATCAGTTAGAAACTACTTTAGACGACATGTTATCTACGGTTGTTATTGATGTCTTTCCAACACTGTAAGTACTGTGTTTCAAAATTCTCCATTTCAAGCCATTGTTGCAGGTGCTTCAGCACTGAACCCAGTTGGTGTAGACACCTTTAGGTTGTTGAATGCACCCAGACTTCTTGCATGGGCAATCCTTCTTGGGGACAAGTTTACTTGCTCCAGTGCTCGAAACTGGAGCTCTGAGGGATAGTCCCTAACACATCCGATCCGTGGCCCTGCCCCTGTTGTCCATTTGCAGGACAACTGTTTACCCAACTGAAATGACTTTGTTCCCTTCTTTGAATTAATCCTTTGGAGAATTGCCTCTTCAGGAATTTTTTCTACTTCATTATCTTCATGTTCTTCAAACAATTTTTTCTTCAGCACCTTGTCACCCTGTTCTGAAATCAATTCTTCACCTGCGATGGATTCACAACCATCTTCTACGAGAGGGTCTGTACACGCATTGTTGCCAATTGGAACAACAGTTGCATTTGCAGTCTGTACACCATCAAACAATTCATCCCTTTTTGGTATTTCAATATTGGTCAATTTCCTACTAAAACTGTGGAACTGTCCTGACTTCTGTTCTTCCAATGCTACGGAAATCTCATCTTCCATTAAATCAATACTCTTCGTAGTCATGTTTTCAGTGTTGATTTCTTCTATATCTAGGTCATTCACAGTTTGGATCAAGTCCTCTTCAGATGAGTTTGTTCTAATATGCCTACTGCTCCGTAGCTTATCAAATGAACCATCTTCCTCATCTACTGGACTTGTCTGAAATAACAGAAAAAAGAAATGACAACATCAGCATATAATCTTATAGTTTTCGTCTCTAATACTCAGAAATGAAATATTTAAACTAAAATTGAATTGTTTTCGTTTCTTTACCTTTACATCAGTGAGATCCACGTTGTTTTCTCGGAGAAATGAAAGGAAGTCTTTAAAATTTTGTTCTGTAGGCCGATAATGTCCGCTGTGTGGCCAAACTGCCTGTTGAAAAATAGAAACAAAATCATGAGTAACGGGCTATTCTAACATCCAAGTGTTGAAAAAGATTAAAACGAACATGGAAATAAACTATATACCTTAAGAACGCCGCTTTCAATGATTAATCTACCAGCAGCAGTCGTAACTCCTCCAGCCAAGAAGCTGGAATGCTGGAATGTACCTTTCTTTTTCTTGCCAACATATAAGGTCTTAGATGTACTAAGGACGAAAATCCACTTAGCATCTGCAGTAGTATGAAGCAGCTCCCCTGTCTGCTTGTAAATGAACTTACCCTCCTCCACCACAACTTCATAAGCCTTTCTCTCCATCTGTATAAGTAAATATTTTTCTTCAGTTAAAACATGTCCAGTTAAAAAGAAGAAAACGTAGGGATAATCACAATAGTATATCAAAGCTTACCGGACCAAGATACTTGATGCATTGCTGTTGAAGTTTTGTTCGAGGGCATTTTTCAAGGTTTACTTCCTTTCCTTCTCCTATATCTAGCCTGCAATTTAGAGCCAGCATACACAAGTTTAATTTCAAATCCATGATGTTTAGAATCAAAATCTTTCATCGCAGAAGCAAAAAGGCTTTAGAAAAAAAAAGAAAATTACCAGTAAAAGAAAGGTTCTCTACTTTTAGAATGAAGCCAGTTTACATAATAGAAGTGCAGGTTATGTCCATATCGATGTCGTGGATCAATCTGTTTTCCCAAAAAAGAAAATGTAGATTTCAAGTTAGCAATAGTGAATAAAAAATAAAACAAACTTTATTTGTAAAAATTCTTTAGATCTAACTTAATCTTACTGCTTCAAGCCAATGTTGTAAAGCAAGCTTTTGAGCTTTGTCATTTTTTGATAAACCTTTCCCAACCTTGGCAGCTCTTGTTCTTGCTCTTGACCAACGAGAAATGGCCGTTTCATGTTTCTCAATATCAAAGAATGATATAGAACTGTGTTTGAGTTCAGCAAAATCTAAAAGTTTCCACCTATAAAACAAACAATTGAATTAGGAGATGATAAAATATCTCTTAAAGTTCCATATAAAAAAGAAAAAGATATGCATTTCTTAGATACATACCAGCTCTGCTCAACAAGAACAGCACAATCTGCAAGCTTTCTCCTGGTTCTGAAGCTTTTATACACTTTCTGCAATTTTACAGCAGCCTGGTGCTTAGGATTGCTGGGATCCAAAATTGGACTTTTTTGGACCATTCCTGCATCACTATCAGAGTTGTGTGCCTGATTATCTTCCTCAGTGCTACTTGTCCTAACTGCAGTAACCACAGCATCCTTTTCTTTGTGCAGTGAAGGGTCTTTAACTGAGATCCTCCCTTCCAATTCTCTGCCCTTAAAGCTAACAGATCTTTCCACTATCATCTTTCCAGAACCCAAAGATTTCATTATCATGGGCTCCAAATCTCCACTGCCAAAACTAACTGATCGCACAGGAGTTTTTGATTCATCATTTCCAAAGCTAATAGATTTGACAGTAACACATTCAAATGCCTTTTCCAAATCACTGTACTCGGCAAATGGACAGGAAAACAAAATTCCCATTCGAGACGGAAATGAGTTTGCAGCAACTTATAGGATTCCTGTCAAAATAATAAAAGATAAATGACATACGTTAAAATGCCATGTTTGTAAACGCATTGCATAATAAACACATACAAGCTCTTGTCAGAACAAGCTGTAAAAATATTCAAAATTAGACAAAAATGAAAAACTCCAGATAGACCAGTTGTATTCGTGATATTCTACTGGAGACATCGTATTACTATAATGCATGTAAATAAAATTCTCATGCTATTTGAACCAAGAGAAGAGAATAAAATTTAATTGCCAAGGATCTGGAAAACCATGGAAATAAATGTCAAGCAAAGTAAATCTTAAATCTAACCAAAATTCTACAAGAATATACAAATATAATTCTATTTGACTACAGTTTAGTCCAATAAACAAAACCCAGAAACCCATTCCCAAGAAAACCAAATGTTCTAATTCTGAATGAACTGATTGCTACAGTTCCATAATATAAACAAACCCATTTTTAAAAAGAAAAATGGATCCACGAAACCAATAACAGGAAAAAGGCAAAATCTCAAAGAGAGAAAGTTGTTAAAATAACATTGCAAATATAACCAAGACCAAGAGAAAGAAAAAGAAAATAATCAAGAATAACACTCGTTTCATTCATAAAGCTTCAAAACTTTAAAAGAACAAACAAAAATGCAAAAGAACTAGCATTTACCAATACAGCTAGTTCTTCGCAATATAGAAAATATAACAAAAACCCAAAATGGTAAAGAAACCCATTTAAATGAATCGAATAAAAACAACATTACCTTGAATTATAGATTAGTGACCCAACAAAAACGGAGATGTAATGTATCTTTCAAACTTGTTGCTCTTTGCAAGTTTTTGAGGCTTTCAAAGCTAAAACTACCGCAGCTTACCTAGTCTCTGATCGAGTTATATATATAAGGGCCGACAACACTGAAAGTGAGACTCCTTAGTGAGAGAAAATAAATGGGTAGAGAGAGAAAGTGTGATACTCTGTTTCCAACCACGTGGAATTGACTCCCAGCGGAGGTTTCCATCTTCTCAGAACTGTAAATTAAAAAGCCCTTTTTTTTTCTAAAAAAATTTAACTTATTTCTGTTCTAAAAAAATATTATATAATTTGTGCATCTTTTTAACGGAAAATATTTGTAAAAATTAAGAAAATATTTTGACAACTTCCGATAATTAAAATAAAAATATAAACATATTTTTTAGTTTAAATCTAAAATTATTTTGTAAATCCTTTAAGAGTAGTCTTACTCTTACTCACCAAATTAATAAAAATCTTTATGATCAAAAGAATTTGAATTCAAAATTTCACTATTTACATAAATACGAAAACCACTGGACCATACTTGGTTACTAAAAATTAAATCATTTGATTTTATAAAAATAATAAACTTAATTATACTTTTTGACTTAATTCGCTTATGAGCGGTGAATAATTAAAATGGTCTAAATAAAAAAATTAATTTGATATATAAAAATCGTTAGATATTAATTTTTTAAAACTTATTTTTGGAATAAAGAAAAAAAAAATCTTATGGTAAAAGCACAAATAAAGTGAGTTTTAGAAAAATCAAAGGAATTGAATTTGACCTGTTCATAATCGCCACCGCTTATGTCATTAGACCCTCCCAAGTAATTGCTAACGTACCTTAACTTGCAAGCTTTTGTTTATTTTAACACTAATAAGTAATCCTACACTTATCTAGAAATTTCAAGCTAAAACTATGTTTTTTTTTTTTCTTAATTTAATTAAATATATTAAATTTGAAAAAGGAAATACAATATCTTGAAAGATGAAAAAATTAAAATTATATTGAAAATAGAAATTATTTTATAAACTGATTATTTGTAATTTAATTTTAAAACATTTTTAATGAAATTGTGACATATCCACTTGTCATCAACCCAATTAATCCTGAAGTTAGCCAAGCTAAATTGTGGGGGAAGATGATGTGTTTGCACACGTGGAGGCTTTTTGGATGGATATGACACGAGTTGTTGAAACTAAAATATTTAAAAAGTTTGAATGGGAAAACGAAAATGAAAGCTGAAAAGTGAATGAAACTTCCATCACAGTGACCAAAAAGTTGACCTGAATATCCCACAAACAAAAGGATTTTTGACGGGTTAATAACAACAAAAAGGTCCTTAAAAAGTCTAAAGCTTGTCCCTATTTTAATATATTTATATATTAAAATACATAAATATAATTATCTGTCAAAGCCAAATGAATAATAATTAATTAATTAATTATATGCACAAGTGATGTTTTTTATTTTTATTGGAGAAGGATTGTTCATGCATTTTTTGTATGATAATTTATTTATGCTCATATATAAATAAAACAAATTAATGTTCCCTTATAATGTTAACTTATATTACATTCTTCTATACAAATTATTTCTAATATTACTTATATTACAAATTATTTATAATATTAAACTCTATTTTTATATTACCAATAAAATAAAATTATTGTTTGTGGGCAATTAAAAAAGGAAAGTCATGGTTTTATCCTTGTAAAATACAAGAATTTTCCCTTTCATTTTTTGAAATATATTAGTTTCCTTCTGTCTTTTTCCTTTATTAAACTGTTATTTTTTTTTTTTTGGCAATGTTTTATATATTTTCATGCAAGGATAGATAATTAATTTTATAAAAATATAAGGAGAAAATAGTCAATTAATATATAAATATATTAATTAATTTTGACAAAATACAGGGATAAAATGGCAATTTATTGTTAGAAGTGTAAAATTTTTGTGATATAGCAGTGTAATGAAAGCCAGAAATAGGTTTAAAATAGTGTATTTTCAAAAATGTAGGGGCAATATTGTATATATAAATAAAATACAGGGACAAAGTCATAAATTTTTCCGTAAAATGATAGAGGTTGTTTTAGATATTTCACTAGACTTGTTTTTATTTATATAATATAGCAATCATTTTTTTAATTACCTTTTTAACTGTAATTTGTATTAGTAAAAAAGAAATCATTTCCACTTTTATTTTTTTATTGAAAACTAGTCATGTATTGGCGATGATGAGCGGATCCTATAATTTTTTATTTTTTAATTAAATTGAAAATTATAGTAATTTATAATTTACTTGCGTTGGTTTAATTAACTATATTTATTAGATTTCTTAGTTTGCAATTTTATTATTTAATAAAAAAATTAATTTTTAATAATTAAAAAAATTAATTATAATAAAAATATCACGTCATTATTTTTATATTTTAATATATTGTCACATAAATATTTATATTTAAAAATTATATATTTATATAAATAATGAAAATTAAATAAAGCAAATAACGCGTGGCCGGAGAGACAAAAACCATAATACATATATTTCTTCGTCGGAAAGTAATTTACAGAAAAATAACTCGTACAAGAAATATAGAAATTAAATATTTCTGTTGAGTTTTGATTTTAGAATTAGTGTGCATCAAAATTTACTTTTGAGATTTTACATCGTACCTATATTTTTATTTTTATTAAATTTATATATATAAATCTAATTTATTTGATTGAGTTTGTTCAAAATCAAACCAAAAGAGGGCCGTTCATTTATAGGTAAATGGATAAAACTTTAAAAAATAGCGTGAAATGAAATTAATATTTCATCCGTTTCAATTTATTTGCATGTATCTCAAAATATTTATAAAATTTTTAATTTCAGATATGTAAATAATTAATTTTTTATTAAGAGTGAACAAGGCTAAAATAATTTTTATTGATTAAATTTTTATTATATGTGTTTTGTAAAATTATATAAATAAAATGATACGGATATATATTGATAAATGAAATGAAATTCACATGGATTAGCAAAGTTTGAACACAATCTAAGTGCCAACACATATTTGAAATTTTGTTTGGTTAAAAGATCTTAGACTTAAGATATTAGCAGTAAAGTAAGGGAGGCAACAACCTTTTTGAGCTTTGGGCTTCTACTTTTTTAGCCAATGCCACTTGTTTTCTTTTTTCCTTTGAATATACCTCGTCCAGGTCAAACCTTAAAAATATCACTATTTTATCTATTTACACTTTATTTTATAAAATAAAAATGTAAACTTTTAAAGAAAAAAAGAATTTAATTATTCATATAAAAAATGTTGAGGAGCAGCTATTAATGGTCGGTTGTCCACATGTAATATCAAACTCTAATTACTATAAATTTTACTTTTAATTTTCAATTATTGCAACTAATCATTGAATTTTAATTTATTATTTTAAATTTTAAAATTGATTGCATTTCAAAAGACGTAAAAACACGTGGCGAAATTAAAACTCGTTAAATCCCCATGCAAAAGTTTACGCTCCATACGACGTTTGACTTTAAAATCTGGATCCTGAGCAATAGAAAACTAGCAGCAATGATCAGAAAAATCAACGACAAATCAGGCAATGCGTTGGCAAATACAACTGTCATTTCAGATCTCTATGCATTAACATTGGGATTGGGTACTTAGTACCGTACCAGATAATAAATCATGCATTAACACGTTTTGCTGCTTGGTATGGCCGATACAAAACCTACCTAACATACTTAAAATTTTTAGACAGCCGTATCCCGTGGCAGAAGCCGGTTTTATAAATCACTTAATAGAGATTGTCCAATAAGTACAAGCCATGTACCTTGTTAGCGTTGTTATACAAACACCTGTCCATGTACATCACTTAATAATACAAACACTTGTCTCTATATATATAAAATATCGCCAGTTAGAATGAAATTATTTTATAAAAATTCAATCTTTATATTTCATTTTGATAAATGACATAATTAGTGCTGAATTATGAAAATTACATCTATTAAATGCTTCAATTTTTAAAATTATTTTATTAAATACTTTAACTTACAAAATTAGATTAATTAAGCATTCATTATAAATTTAAAATTTATGAAAATTATCATACCAAACATCATGTTAACTACATATTAAATCGATATTTTACAATAAAAGTTAAAAACTCTAAAAATTATTAATATTAGTATATCAAGATGTGTAATATTATAAAAATTTACAAATTCAAACATACGATAGGTCATCTGCAAAGCTTAAGATGTCACACGGGAAAGTTTAAGGATAAATTTAAGTAATCGGCTTTTTACTGTATAAAATATAGATATATTGATTTTTAAGATTTTCTATGGTAATATTTAAAAGGAATTCTTGCAAAGCATCAAATTTCCCAATTTCAAGTTCATCCTAATGATTCTGTTTACAAATCCATAACTTGAACCTAAATATTCTTCACTGGTTTGGTTGCTTGCATGAATATCATAAGGTGAAATTAAGATTTTAAGAGTCAGGTTTCATATATATATAATTAATTAATTGAATTTCTCTAGTATTTTTTATAATTGGATCTATGTCACAAGGCACAAATTTCAAGTATATAGATCCAAACTATTTATATTATATATATTGTGAAAATAATTATTCTAAAGTCTAAAAAATAAAACCTTTATTTTTATTTTTAATATATGTGCATGATTTATACAAATAGACAAATGAATATACGATTTTGCATTTTTATATATAAAAATAAATAATAATGTTATTTTTAAATCATTGTTTATAATATTTTCAATGTATTTTTTGGACCTAACATATAAGGTGTATTTTTTATTTATCTTTTTTGATAATGTAGTAGGTGTTATATATTTTTTTTTCTTTAGATATGAAATTAAGATTTTCATATTTATGATTCAGATAGGAATAGACAATAATTGGTACACCAATTGTCTATATAATCTCGCACACCTAAAATTTGGGTTGTGCAATCACTCATTGAATCGAATCGATTCATTTCAATTTGATTGGCATGTTCATAAAAAATTTACCATTAATTTGACTTGGTTCTATAGAAACTAATCGATTAGGTGTGAAATCGATCAAAATTGATTAAACCACCCGGTTGAATTCAGATATCAACTTCGATTTATTGGGTTTCAAATATGAAAACATTCAATTTATATTTTTTTATCTTAATCCAATTCGATTGATCCTTTCGTCATCCTACCTAAAACACTAATTAAATATTGTATATTAGAGTTGAAGCTATCACGCTTTTGAGCTCATAATGTCGCGAAACAAACTTGATGATATAAAAAAAAAAGTTTGGTCAAAATTTGTTGGGAAAAGTAGGAAGAAAACTACATGTCACAGGTGGAAAATAGGAAAAGGATTGTATAACCGTCAAAGCATAGTTGGAAAGCACGCGAGCGTATTAAATAATGCCAGCTGTGATAAAAAGTGGGGTTGGGGTTTTACTGCGAAGAGTCGCGAACACCAAACCATACCCAAAAACGCGCTTACTTGCGGTACCGACGACAGACAAACACAAACACTGGTTTTTATTTTAGTACGACAAAAGGACTGAATAAAAAGTCAGCTTCTCTTTTATTAATACTATTTTTACTAACTAAAAGCTTCCATTAGATTTTATGTTGACGTCTGCTGGATTTGCCTTTCGGCCAATTTCTTTTTGTTCTTTTTTTTTTTTTAATATTCCAAAACAATTATTTAATTTTTTTTAATTTATAAGTTTTATTCCAATTTTTTGAATTTGATAAAATGTCTAAGAATTGAATTGTAATATTTTTTTATTTGAATACTGATAGGGAGTACTTTACTTTTTTTTTTATATATATATAAATGGATTTAAAATGATAAAATTTAATTTTAATTCAATGAAGTGTGAAAAAATAATTTTAATTTTAATTTTAATTCAATGATAAAATTAGAGTTAAAAATTTCAAAATGAAATTAATTTCGTATCATATCAAATACTAAATAATTATAGTTTCTAAGGTTGAAATATTGCCAGAGCAGTATGTGAATTAAGCAAATATAATATAAGCGCACACTTGACAAGACAACTAAAAAGTAGAACACAACGGAAGTTCCTCTAATGAAAAATTCATATGTTCTCAATTGTCGTTTTCCCTTTAGACGACGTCGGTCACATGTTAAAAGGAGTGGCAGCAGTGATGGTGCACCTAATGGCCAAACCAAATCACCGCCCATTTTGCTTCCCAGTATATATATGTATTCTATCAGGCCAATCATTGTTGTGATGGATAATATTATCTCTCTCATGTGTCGGTTTGGTTGCAGTATAGTTCTGTCAGTATTCTATCTTTTTTTCTTTTTTTTTGAAAGTACTACGTTGCCCGTGTAATTCTGATGTTGACTCAATTGGCATGTTTGTACAAATTTGTCAAGTTAGTTTCTTTTTTCTTTTTGTTTAATTCAATTATATTTTGTGTTAAATATTTTTATTCCATGTGTCAAACTCTTAACCAATGTTTGACAAAGAGAGGAAAGAAAATGTTACACATGGCAGTTTAACGATGAATGTGTCTAACGTTGCATTAGCTACAATACACATTAATTAATATTGAGGATGCTCTAAAATAAGTTTTACTGGAAATGAAAATATTGGCACACGTGTAACCAATAGTATTATTGTAAATATGTTTTGACCTTTGGCAGAACGTGTGTGACCTAGGAGTAGAACGTGTCAAGCAAGATTAGTAAAGCTTGTCGAGCAAGAATTAGAATGAAATGTCAAAATGTGTCGTAGAAATCCTCTTTTCAAAATGACAAAGACAATTTGCACGTACAAAAACCTATTTCTTCAATCTTGTAAACAACATGCAATTATTGGCAACAAAATTATGAGATTTATGAGAAAAATTAAATATTTATCTAAAATTTATATATAAAATTCTCATAATTGCCTTGACTAAATAGATATCAGGAATTAAAATATTTTCTCTTTCAGATATTGACTTAGAGCCAATGAAAATCTTATACGTAAATTATGTAAATTTATATAAATTTCAGAGAAATTCAAGAAATTAATAATATTATATAAGGTTTGAAAATCCAGTTCATATATGACATTTTCCTTCCAATTACATAAATAAAATCCAGCGTGAGGAGCAAGTTGCATAAAATTTCATTTGACAAGGCAATAAGATAAAATAGTTGACTTTCTTTTCTTAAAATTTTACCAAAATATATTATTACACGTCACTCCACAAATTTTGGTAGTTAACTTCAAGTTGGGTTTCCAAAGTTAATTAGTTGACTTCATTTAATAAGTTAATGGAAATGGTCAATAACAAAGTCAAGTGGGAAACATGTAAGAATATTTCCAAGTCAACCGGTGTTTTCCCCCCTTCACAGGTAATATAGTTTTGAGAGGTTATTAGAGTTTTTTTTTGAAACCTTAAACACTCTACTCTAACTTTTAACATTTCATAGAAATTAAATAATTATTTTTTATGATTAATTAATTATTTATTTGTAGTTATATTCAATTAAAATATTTTAATTTAAAATATGGATAATATTTTAAATTAGATTTATGTAAAAATTTTAAATTAAAATGATTTTAATATGTATTATTAAAAAAATTCAGATTAATATGATTACTATTTCAATTAATTCATTTAAATAATATGATTATCCATTTTATTTAATTAATATCATATATTTAAAACAATTAATAACAATTAATATCATATATAAATATGAATCTCTATAAATCGATTTGAATAATTGTATTGATATTACAGAATATTAAGAATTCAAATTTGATCTATTTACATTTTTATATATTGACAATAAGAGAAGCAAAAGACAATTTAGAGAGTGGAAAAATGTCAAGTGGTGAGTTAATTATAATTTGAAAAAATTAATAATTAATTTTGATAAATTATGTTAAATATGGTTGTGGGAAACATATAGAATAATAATGATAGAAGATGCATGCCTCCCTCTCTTCATACAATGGGTTGCCAAAACATACAACTAAAACAACACAAACATGTTTATTGAGTTTAGTGGTTTTTTCTGATAATTATATACATTAATTAATTATTTTCTCTAATTTATTTATATGTCAATGAGTTTAGGAAAATCAAACCCGAATAATTCACTAGAAAAAGCTAAATAATATTTCGATGCATTGGGCGTAAAACTTTAACTTTGAATAAATTTCGAGTCGGATTAGACATGTTCTGATAATAGAGATACTGATAATTTACATAAAAATAATAATAATTTATAGAAAAAACCACAGTAGTACACATTACAGGCAGTGTGCTTGATGGTTGGAAATTATTTAGTATCCTAACAAATACCTTGTTCATGCCCATAATCCCACATAACCAACCATTGTTGACTTGAGCATATAATTTTTTATTTGAAATATGTATAAACACAAGAGGGGATTTCTTTAATAAGATTGAATTGGAAATAGGATTGGCAGTTAAAAGGTCTAAAAGAAATTTTAGGGTACCCTTAAGTTAAGAGTCAATCACTCATAGACCATACCTACTAAGCAAAGTTGGCATTTTCCATAAAACCCACCAACCATACCCTAATGGATAGGATTGAACATCTAAAATGCATTATTAAATATGCATGCAGCATCACAAGCTAGCTATTCTTCAAATGATTTAAGCCCATGTGAGCATTCATGGCTTTACATTATTTTTTAATTTTAAATTTATAATTTTAGATCATGGATCAGCTATACTATATATATTTTGTATTCTCATTACGATTTATTCATTATATGATATTATTATTGAAATACATCAAATTAAATATATTTGCTAAAACTGTAAACTGATTTTATTATATTTCAAGTAGAAAGATTGAAGATGAAGAATATGAAGAAGATGCATTATAATTTAGTGCAAATGGTACTACGGAAAATCAGATCTGGCATTTAATTGTGTAATAATAATATCTTCATCTGCATCCACATGGGGATTATAAGCATATGTTTCAGACAAGTCCTAATATTATCCAGAGCATTAGCTGTCGTTGCAGAACTCATGTAGGGAAGCCAATCATCTACACCCTCTTTCACTCCATTTTTGGGTATCAACTTCATTGCCTGCTACCTCATAATCAGTGCTAACAATTCATCACTATAGATTAAAGACCAATCTAATCAAATTAAATTAAATTCAAACCATCTACTTTAAGACCAAATGATAAGTAGGAGAAGAAATAAGGGGAAAATTTTTTCAAAAAATAACAATTATTTTATTATAATAATAATTGAAACCAAATAAAAAATTTCGAGTATAATATACCATTACTATACGAATGGTAAACCTTTCTTGTAACTGAATTTCGCCAGTGAAAAGATGCATAAGAGCCTAATAGAGTCATTACATATTGCCAGTGACAAGTAATTTTGTCAAATAGATCATATATCCTGGGAAATACAGTTTGAAGTAACAAGGACTCACAGCCCGCACAGCCAGACTTCCGACATTGTCTGAGAACAACTTTTTATCCAGGATCAATATTGGCATCAAATATAAGGTATCTATCTACAAATATACATTAAAGCGCAGGGTAGACATCTTAGCATTATTTCCAACACAGTTGATCATACACCATTGTCAATATGATAACTTGAACGAAAGGCTCATCATTACATTGAATCATCAGAGTCATCAGAATCGCTCCTCTCAGGCTCCTCGGCATTAGCCGCGGTCTCTTGAACATTAGGCTTTGCTGCAGGTACAGGCAAAGGTTTCTTACTTGCATTACGAGCATTCTGATCACCATCTTCCTCTTGCTCATTTGCTTCAACATGTATCCATCTAGTCAAGGATTAACAGATTTACCAAAGGACAAAACAAACAATTTTCAGAACAAAAACTTCAAAGAAAAATGCAACTCTAACCACAAGCCTGCCAAATCCTATTTTGCCATTCTTTTTTTTCCCCTTTATGAAACCACGTTACCATTCAGGTTTTTGTCATCCAGGAAATGGCAATATTCACAAATCAGAATCAGTTTCCAGGGCCTAACATGCCACGTGCACAAACACATCAGGCTAAGTTGGATGTTAAAAGTAACTAATAACAATATGTTGCGTTGCATTGCATTGCTCTTGTTTGCAAGGGATATCATAAGAACACTTCATAATGATTATTGACAGATAACACAATCGGAGTGTTCATATCGGGTTGAATACTCACAAATTCCCCTGATTTTCCTCTTTCTTCTACTGAATCCTCACAAAAAGAAGAAAAAAATCCCAATCAGTCCTATTTCAAATACAAATAAGGTCCCAACAACCTCATTTGTACAGCCCAAGATAAGAGAACCTGTGATTTACTAGATAATCAGAAATTGCATAAAAGGATATCAGCATTTTCAACTGTTCCACGAGTAATGTTCACCAGATCTCTCTCCACACGCTGGACAAGCTCAGGCTGTAAAATGCAACCCAACCAAAATTTGTAAAGATGACGGATAGAGAATGAAAGGGATTATATATGCAATAAATCCACAAATAATTTTATCTTAAGCAACTCTAAAATTTCCACACAGTACGAGTGACTCCTAATCTATTATTGGGTGTGTAGAAATAAATGCATAAATAGAGCTTCTTGCTCAAACCATTTTTTGAAATTGTTCATCGTAACCACAAAGCAGTTGATAAAAGATTCCATATTAACAGAAATAAATATATAAGCCATCGTTCCAGTAATTTATTCAAGAGAAAAATAATAAAACCCAGGTCTCATTAACAGAGTTCTGAAAAGTAATGAGGTCCTCCATACATTTAGGTCTGGTTCCCTACGAAACCTTCGTTTGCGAGCATCCCTCATAGGAGGTGTGAGCCCATGCCTGTACTCAACTACATCTGGAGCAGTGTCACCTGCTTCTCTAACCATAATCATCTGTCAAGAGTAATATATTGCGTTGAGAAATAAAAATTCATGTCTTTAAAAAGTATGAATTTAAGATCTCCTAACATGCACTCTACCTGTCCAATATCCATAGTTTTAACCAGTGCACAATCATCATAAGTTTTATAGGACTCCACAACACAAGGTAGGTCCATCAAAGATGCAGGGAAACGATCATCACCAATCACAAACGTGCCATTCCTGCCATCCTCTGTGCAACAAGATATTCCAATTCCAAACCATGAGGACATGAAGCAAGTCAAAAAAAATTTTTTTTCAAAGAAAAGGCAAAAGATAAGAATGATTAGCTGGAAAAAAAAAAAGGATATTGCATATTTTCTTTCACAATTTAGTTGTCCAACAAAAAAAAAATTATGTATAGCAGCAAAGAAAGAAAAAGAGTAAAACAAGAGAGCAAGAGAGAAGTGTGTGTTTTGAAGTAGCAGATTCCTGCGGCTATATCATATTTCCCCCTTACTGGTAGCATTCAAACTTACATACTCAAATGATATCTATTCCCATGCAAAAAAAACATGCAACCAAAGACAGCTCACATTTATTAGACGAAAGTGTCTAACAGAACCCAACTAAAATAAGATGACTGATGACTCGATAACCATTCCATCAGTAAAGGAATTTTTAAACAAAATACAAAAGTAGAATAAAGCTTTATTCACAAAGCACTGATATATAATCATAAAACTAGAATGGAATACAATTGGAAAAAAAAAAAAAAAAAAAAAAAAAAAAGGCAAGTTCATTGAATACTTGAGAAATGAAAATTCAGTAACTAAAACTAGAATCCAGGCCTGTTTTATTTCCTATTGTTGCTAAGTGCTGGTTTGAGACTAAAGGTTAGCTGTGGTTGTTGTTGTTGCAGGGTGCTAACCATATAGAAAGGATTGATACAATATTTTATTTATAAAATATTTGTTTCATAAATATATCGAGTATCCAAAAACCAAAAAAAAAAAAAAAAAAAAAAAGAATTAGAGAATCAATAGAGCCAACTTCTCCTTGACTGGACCAACCTCCAAAACAGTGCCCATGTAAGTTTTCTGGGTATCATGGGAACTTAATACAAGTAACTGCATATGATCAGCTATATCACACTCATTCATTTGATTAAGGAACAATTCTTCCAATATGATTAAGGTTGCTTCTTGACACAAAATAAAATAGGAGCTTGAGCACTTGAACATAGAGATTGTCAAAGACAAGGATTAGATGTCTTCCTTTTTTTTCTTTTGAAATCTGTTGATACGTTATGATTGCTCCTTTTAGCCTTCAGCTTTCTATCCCAAGATCCCTAGTTTCCCGTACAGCCACTTCTAGAGTTAATTTCACTCGGCATTCCTCAACTTCTTACCAATGCACTTTATCATATCTAAATTTTAATTTGTAACATAAAACTTACTCAAATTCAGTTTCTACAACACAAAAAGCCCTTTGGTTGTATTAACAACAGTCCAGTGGCTAAATTGCCACATGGATAACATGCTGGAATAAAATTTGTTTTTTGTTGTAAAATTTATTCGTCATGCCAACAGTTATCCTATCTTTGCACTTTTCAAAATCCTGCATAGGAACTCTGCACCAGTTATTATCAACAAAAACTTTCTTTGCACTTTCCCAACCCTCTACACCAACAAGAGCTCTAGTCCAAATAGAGTGTATATCTCTTGATCGTTCTCACAGTCATTTCCATTATCATTTCTACTCTTTTTATGCTTCACTGTACTAGTGCAGTTGATTTTCCACTTCTTTCATGGCTTTTTTTGCTTTTGTTTTCTTCCTCCTCTTCCTCTAACAAAGATGCCATGCCATCTTCAAGGTGATTGAATTGTTGTTGTCTTTTTAGTTTTCAGAATTTTTGTCTAAATCTGGACCTTTTCTTTTACCTTTTCAATTTATTTCTTTACAGAAGTTTCTTCTTCCAAGGTGTTATGTTCTATGCTTTTTGAAAGATATAAATGAGAAAATGGTAAACGCTTTCCATCATAAACTCTTTTTTCTGTTTGCTTGAACTTCTTTTTTTAATCTCAACTTTTCTGCTGATTAAGAATAATTACTTTCTTAATGAAATTATATTCTTATTTTAAAGTTGGACCTGAGTTTTCATTTTCAATTTGAAATTTTGGCGTCAATTTTGAAGTTCAGCATTTATCTCAATTCACTGAATTAAATTTTAATTACTATCAAAATTTAAAGTTTTTGATCTGTTTCTTGTAATTCTATTGATCTTCATCACTGTATCTTTTTAACTTGAATATAAATTTTCATTATCCATCAATTGCTCAGCACAAAAAACAAACGCCTCATCCAATATCCATCAATTTTATGATGAAATAGAAAGCACCTTTTGTTATAGCACAAATTCAAAACACTTTATGGAAGGACAACCACCTATAAAAGATCTAAAAAATATAGCTCACCGTAAAAAATTATCATTGACATCCCTGAATGCATAATATTCTCACGCCGTTCACCATCCTAGAGTCTAGAATGTGAAAGATCCATTCATGAACTCTTAACTAATAACTACCATTCCTGACTAGCACAAGTCAACCTTAACCTCAGATGTGATTGATTATTTGAAATCCCATCTAAAAAAGCATTCGTTCAAGATTTTTTTTTTTTAAATTCCTTTCCATTTTTGCAATGAAAAATTAAATCTGGAAGCACAGCAATTATTGCAAGGAAACAGAGGCTCACCAGAAAATGATAAATCCAATGATTGCTCTTCAGAAGAAGAAGCACTTTCACTCAAAAGACGATCTAACCTTTCCGCAACAGAAGGTGGAACTCTTAATATGAACTGTTCCTCCATCCTGCGAAATTCAAACGTCAATTTATATAAATCTAGTTTTTATTGTATATTAAATCAACCCAAAAAAGAAAATTCCTTCTCAAAAAGCTGTCTTTCTCAAAGTAGAGTACACATATATAGGGTTAGCAGCGGATATCCTTGCATTTCCCATACCCATCCCAAATTCAATTAGCGTTTATCCTTTTAACACAAAATGATCAAAAACATAACAAGAGCACAAAAAATTCAAACTTTATTAATATAACACACGAGCAAACAAATATCTCATCAAACATAACCAAACTACATATTAATATATACAAAAGTATATAAAATAGCTCCAGCTAATGGAAAATTTGTTGATAAAACCAATATCAGCAGTCGCCGTCCAATTGAGATGCTTAAGATAAAAGATTACAGAAATTACTTAAGATGGTAGAACGAGAGAAGGTGAACGATAGAGAGAGAGAGAGAGAGAGAGAGAGCGTGTAGCTAGGGCTTTGGCGAATTGGGAATGTGTCTCTGACACTAAAACACTGTCGTTTCAAAGTTAAATATTTTATTCCTCATTTTACATAATAATAATAATAATTCCATTTAAATTGCTCACTTCAAAATATTTCAATTACTTTTTTTAGGTCAAGCAAAAATTTTTCATTTGAATTAATATTTTGGAAGGTTTTTTATTTATAATCTAAATTAGGTAAGCAAATTTTGATTATTTTTTCATTTATGAAAATACCCAGTGAAAAAATCATTATAAATTAAAATACAATAAAAATAACTTAAATGTATAAATAATATCAACACTAAACATATACCCCAGATCTTCAATTTTTTATTATTTAAATATTATTAATATTATTAATTTAATTAATTATTATAAATAAAACTTTAAACATATTTTAAATAAATTTTAATTATCATAATAATTATAACTATAATTAAAAAAATTGAAAATTAGAGCACAGGTTTTTGTCATCATAATTTCGATATATCTCATTTTTTTATTATTATACATTATATTAAAATTTTTTTTATACATATAAAATAAATATTTATATAAAAAATTTAATAACCACACTATATATAGATATATATAAAATTTTTGTAAATAAGCCATAAACATAATAATAAAGATATATAGATATAAAATTATTGTAAATAGATGAAAAAAAATTAAATAGTCAAATCAAATATGAATATAGATAATTATTTTAAATAAGTACTAATTTTTAAATTTTAAAAAAATATTTTAAATGATCTAATAAAAAAGTTTCAAAATTGAATATAAATATAAATAATTATCATAAATGAATATTAATTTAAAAATATGATCATTATATATATTTTTTTAATATTTCAATAATAAAATTTAAATTTAAATGATAAGAATATCAATTATTTATTTTTTTAATTTTATAGATGTTATTTTATTAGCTCATTTTGTTATTTTAAATCTATTTATTAAATTTAATATTTAGATTTCTTTTTAACCTTCTACCTCAAAGCAAAATAAATAAAATAAAAAAAGAGTAAAATAATAATAATAATAATAATAATAATAATAATAATAATAATAATAAATAATTATATATTAAACATCATAAAACTAATTGTACTAAGCTAAATAATAAATTATCAAAATAATGAGATTTAATTAATATTAATTATTTTTCTGCTCTTATCTTTGCTCTATATCCGTTTCTTTTTGTATACAGATCATTTTATAAAATTAAAAAATTATAAAAAAGAAAAAAATCAAATAATTGAACTAACATTACTGTAGTTTGAGAAAAATATGTGATATTTATATAGATTGAAGTTCTGCTTGTCATTTTTTTGCTAATCAAAACCTGAAAAACAATATTAACATATACATGAAAATAAACAAAATCTGTAAAATTGAAACAAAATAATTGAAAGAAATGATAAAAGATAAGAAAAAAATCATTATAAAAAATAATTATTGAAAAAGGTATATATATAGATATATTTATAAGAAAAAAAATTTGAAAGTTTTTAAGATTTTAAATTTAAAAATTCAAAAATTTTTAAAATTCTAAATTCAAAATTTCAAAGTTTTAAAATTTTAAAATCAATAATTTAAAAATTTTAAAGTTTTAATTATTCAAAATTTTAGATATAGATCTATATAGATATAAAAATAAAAATGTAGAAGAATTATTAAAAATTTAGAAAATTTATTAAAAAAAAGATAAAAAGCAATACTCAAATATGAGAGTTTCACGCCAGCTTTTAAAATTTTTTTTTTTTGCTTCAGAATTATATATATATATATATATATATATAGATTAGAGCACGGGTTTTTTAAAAGTATGTTTTTTTAATAAATTTTATCAAAATTAAATTTTAATTTCAATTAATTTTTTAAAAATTTAATTTATACAACAAAAGCTTTTAATATTAAATTCAAAATTAATTATTATATTTACCCCTCAATATGCACATTTAAAATTTAAAAATATTTAAATGTTAAAAATAAAAAATATAAAATTCTTACAAATCTAACATTCTATTTATTGTTAATTTTTCACCTAAAAAGGTTAGAGTTACAATTCGTTGCATAAACTTTAATTTCAGACTTTTTTTTAAAATAAAAAGAACTAAACTGTTAGCATAAAATATTAAAAAAAATAGATTAATTTGCAGCTGAATTAAAACAAACAAGTTTATGCAAAAGATTTTTACATCATTAGATAAAAGGAACTAAGTCCTAAAGTGATAACATATAATTTTTTTTATAATAACAAATATTAAAAAATGATTACATATAAAATATTGAAAATGTTTGAATATTTAATTGGTTCACAGTCAATAATTATTTGTTGTAAAAATGTTTCATTTTCGTTTTCTTTTCTTTTAATTTTTAATTGTTCTATGAAAAAAAAAAAAAAGAAACTAAATGCATTTATTGGTTTGTTCTTTGATGCCAGTGATTTGTTAACTAACGACATTTAACGATAAAATTAAAAAGAAAAAATAGACGGAAGAACAATTGTTTCTAATGGATCAAATTATAAGGATATTGTAATGTATTTTTTAAATTATGGGGATAAATTAGTAATTTGAAATAAATTATAAGAATAAAATTATAATTTTTCTATTTTAATCAACCATTTAAATTAAAAGTCTGTAGAAGTATTTAGAAATTCAATATCATTCGATTCGTCGTTGACTGTATTCATTATTCGTATTCATTCAATTTTTTATGCCACTCTTCACTTTTAAATGTAATTTGTACTTATTTTTATTTTTTAGAATTAAATATTAATTATAATCTTATATTATTTATTTTTTATATCGTTAAAATAAAATTTGTATGAGATTGAAATGAATATAATGATTAATTAATAAAATAACAGTGCGTGTATGTACACATTTCAATTCAATTTATACGTTATTTAACTAATAATCATTATAACTGTATTTGTACAATTCTACAAATCACATAATAAAGATATTTTTGTAATACTTCGAAATTTCTATTTCGAAATATTTCCATTTAAATTTAATTATAAACTATTAAGCAGTGATATTTTCTCTATTTTCCCTATCTCCTAAATATTTTTACCTCCCGAGATGGCGGCATGGTGGTTACCGAGGAGTTAGGCTCACTTGAAATGGATTTTCTCAAGTCGAGTTATTGCATATATGGACTTCGGACTGCAACGTTGTGATCCTGCAGAAATGGATCAGGATATTTCCATTTTTTTTTTTGCTTTAAAAAATAATTTAAATTATAATTAAATATTTAATAAATGAAATATAAAAAAAATTTCAAATCTTTCATTATCGTATATCTTTATTAAAAAATAAATTTAGTAAAGATGAAATTTTAAATTTTAAACTGGATGACGTTTATTTTTAATTAAATTTCTTGTTGTTTGTTTTTTTTTTAAAAAAACAAAATTTGTTTGTTTAAACTTCTTTAATTTTTTTTTTTTAACTTTTTGAGAAAACTGTTTTGAAAATAAAAAATAAATTTTATAAAACCACAAATAGTGATTTACAAAATTATGTTTTTGTTTTTAATTTTACGTTTCTCATTTTTTTTCATGTTTATAAGATTTATCGGCATAAAAGTATCATTATTATTGTTTTATTAGTATTATTATCTCTATCTATATAAATCTAATGTCATTTATTTATCTAAAATATATAATTATATATCTTTATCTTTATTCAAATTTTCAGTCTTCTCTATTTAGTATTATTTTTATATTCTATCTATCTATCTATCTATATATATATACACACGAAAGCTGAAATAAAGAGAAAATTTGGAAGCCTTTCCTTTATTCAACATTTTATTTTTCTGTTTTTATAAGTTTTTAAATTTTTTTTATTTTTTGCGTTGTGATTGGCCGCAATTATTTAATGATAATATTATTTATAAAAAATATATAAAAATTTTAAAATTTAAATATATTATTAATCTATATTATCTATTAAGTATTTTATTTTAAAAAGAGATTTGATTTAAATAAATAACTGACATTATTCTAACAAAGAGAAATTCTGACGTTCTTCCTCCGTTCAACATTCTATACTTGTATTTGATTAGTCCTCATAATTTTATCTTAATTAATTACTTTTTTAAAAAAAATTAATATTTACCTATTATTTTTGAAAGAGAATATTTATCTATTATCATCCATTAAGCTTCACAACTAATTAATTACTTATTATCTCTACAAATTTCAAATTTTTAGGTCTTTACTAAGTTTACCCGCATTTGATTGGATCTCATAATTTTATCCTAATTAATTATTTTTATAAATATATTAAAAAAAGGCATTATTATTAATCTATATTATCTATTAAGTATTCTATCATAAGAAAATATTTGATTTAAATAAATAACTGACATTATTCTACCAAAGAAAAATTTTAACGTGTTTCCTCCGTTCAACATTTTATACTTACATTTGATTAGATATCATAATTTTATCTTAATTAATTACTTTTTTAAAAAAATAATTAATATTTATCTATTATTTTTGAAAGAGAATATTTATCTATTATTATCCATTAAGCCTCACAACTAATTAATTACTTATTATCTCTATAAATTTTAAATTTTTAGGTCTGTGCTAAATTTATTCGCACTTGATTGGATTTCATAACTTTATCCTAATCAATTTTTTAAAAAAAAAAACAATTTAAACTTATCTATTAGTATCTATTAACCATCACAATTAATTAATTACTCATTATATATTCCACCTTGCTCTCTCTTTCATCTCCAATTCAATTTTTAATGGAAATAGTAACATAGGGGAAAAGTAGGTTATTAGATATCTTGATATGTTGAGCAGTAATGTGGAAGCAGATGAGTAAAGAAGATGCATAAACACGTGTGCAATATTTAATTTCTCGATTTGAAGCATCAATAAGAGTTTTTAAATTGGTGCAATTTTAGGGAGTTTGCAACCAAATGTAGAAAATTGACCTAACTATATAAAAAATGAGGCTCAAGAAATGGATCTCATGGGTTTATGGATGACTAATGTAATCAAAGTAAGGGTAAAGAATACATATAAAAAGATTTTTTTTTCTTTTCGCTTTTTATCCGATATAAACACGAGAAAACTGTATTTGAAATATAAGTATGTATCTAAAAATAAAGTTTGAGATAGGAGCGACATAATTATTTATTTTCATTTATGGGTGCTATTGACTGAAGTTAATTATGAGATAAATGCAATATTTTGTATTAGTCCTTTATATATATATATATTTTTTTTTTCTTTATTAAAATTTTTAGTTTATTGACAATTTGCTTTGATTGTGTATTATAGACATTTGTTATTGTTATTTCTTTCCATCGCTTTTACTCTTAACTTTTTCTATTATTAATTTAATTGCTTACCTTTTATTTGTCAATAAATGCATTGTACTAATATATTATTTTTTATTTGTATTTTAAAAAAATTATCTATTTTTTTAGGTCTGTGTATATATACATTTTGTGCGAAGCGCAAATTCAAGACTAGTATAAATCTAATGTCATTTATTTAAATATTATAATATTTGGATATTATATTTTTATTCAACATAATAATCAATAATTACTGTAACATTGAAAATTTAAAATTAAATTATAAAATATTTTTAATTACTTTATCTGAAACTTTGGATTTTAGAAAATTTATTATTAATTAAAATCTTTAATGACTTAACAAGCGAAAAATTTGATAATTGGAAGAATTTTTCACATTTTGAATTAAAAAAAAAATTAAAAAAAAAACTTTCAAAAAACAAGTAATCAAAAATTAAAAACTGTTTCATGTTTCTGATAAGTAAAAAAATCAAAACAAATAACTACAACAAGATCTTTAACCATATGTGGTAGTTATTTAAAAAATAAATTTTGTATTCATTAGGAGGCCTGATACACCGAAATAACATTGCGGACTATACAACAAGGAATAATCTCCTTTAGACTTACCAAATTGATGAAAATAATTGTGGTTGAGAGAAATCAAACTTCAAACTTATCACTACTTAAATAAGTGACTTATCACTACTTAAATAAGTGAGAAGACAATCAAATCCCACACGATTGACTTAAAAAATAATTTTATAAATATATCCAATGAACTAATAAAATATAATTTTATAATTGGCTATGACTAAAATTATTTTAAAATATCATAAATTTCATTATGGGCGCTACTAAATACTCATTATTCCTCGTATTTTTCAATATAAATATTGATTATAATTTTTTTATATTATTTAGGTTTTTATAATTATTAAGACGAGATTCATATGAAATTAATGTAAATATAATGGTTAATTAATAAATGGTAATGTATATATATACACTTCAGTTCAATTTATATAGTTATTTAAAATTTATTATAATTATACAGATTCTATAATACCACCTCATAAATATATTTTAATATATATAAAAATTAGACAAATAAATATGGATTGAATGGTAAGTTATATTTAAAAATATAAATAAATAAATAAACACAGATAAAATAAGAGAAATTAATTATTTAGTCCCTAAGGTTTGATAAAATTATTTAAGTAATCTCTCCTTTTTAGTTGAATATTCAATTCATTTCTAATATTTGCTTCCGTCAATCTAAGTAGTCATTCTCTCTAATTTTGAAAGTATTTTCCCTCAAGTCATGAAAAAAAGGACAATGAGAGATGAGAGAAATCTTTCAAAATGACCAGGTTACCCTTTATCAACATAGCTACAAAACTTTCAAAGTTCAATTTATAAAAATCGCTACATTCAAATCCCTAAATTATTGTGCTTCTCGTATCAACACAAGGCACAACGCCGACTCCGCGCATAAGATACATCCGCAGTGCATCTCCGATGACATCAATTGGTGACAACAGCATTGGCCACGATGACTTCTTTTCTCAGGTAGTTAGGGCAAAGTCCCCTGTAGGCTACTGCAGTAACAATAAAAATTTCCACAAGTCCTTATTTATTGTTTGGAAAATATGATGTAGTTGCAGTTTCCATCAACAGACCCATTCTCTCTCTCTCTCTCTTCCATTGCCCCGTTTTCTTCTCTATGACTGACCACCGAAAAAATTTTCGATGACCTTAGAAATGTAAAGCGCATTGCAACCAATAATTCCCCAAATGTGAGAAATTTATTTTTAGTTACTCTCTCTCTCTCTCTCTCTCTCTATATATATATATATTTGTGTTTGTGTATTATGCTTTGATTAATTTACTTGATTTGTTGTTAAATTCTAGAGATGATGTTAGTATAGAGAGATAGGCAAATAGAGAGCAGAAAGAGAAAATTGCTCTGCTGATTGACATGTGTGACTTTCATGAGGAACTTGAAAAGGAAAAAGAAAGTATAGTTATTAGCCAAAAAATTGCTTTGAAGCATATATTTAGACAAAGCAATAGCTCTACTGGGTTCCTTTTTCTCAATAAAATCTCTGGTCATAGTGTTAATTAGTATGTAAATAAAAAAAAGACAAAATCAAAAACTTAAATCTACGTTGTAAATAAATTTTGCAAAAGGGAAAAACGATCCATGAAATTTTTTTAAAATCGACAAAATTGAAGTAAAATTATAAAAATAAAAATATCTTTCTAATCAACAAAAATTGAATGAAAATAAAGAAAATACAGAAAAATCCACAAAATCATACATAATAAACATGAGAAAGAGAGGAAAATAGATTAACCATCGCAAAGAGTGGCAATTGGTGGATGAGAATGGAGGAGGAGAAAGAGAGACATTGAGAGGGTATAGAAACCAGTAGAAGCTGGAGATTAACCATGACAAAAAGTAATTGTGGGTTGGAGGGAGAGAGGGAGAATGGTGTAGACATCAAATGGGAGGGAGACAAATAATAATGGAAAAACAAAATTATTTATCTTTCCTTGAAAAAATAATAGTAGAGATTCATTCAAAAAGAAAAAACAACAGTAGAGAGGTGGAGAGAAGGGTGGCTTTTGTATTGGTCAAGGGTGTTTGCATCTTGTAATTATAAGTTAAGGGAGAAAACCCTTAAAATTAGATGGAAGGACCACTTAGGCTGATGCAGGTAAATGTCAGGGACGGAGTTGAATATTTATCTAGAAAAGAGGATTATTTAAATAATTTTATCAAATCTCGAGGACTAAATAATTAATTTTCCATATAAAATAAATAAATAACAAGTAACAACATCAAGTACACTAATATTTAAAATGCGCACACTTGTACTCGCATTGGTCGAGCGTCGGTCTCAGCTGGTTTCACACTTGCCCAATTTGTCCATCGTAAATCGCCTACGCCTCAAACCCTAGTTTGCTGCGCACAGCCGCCTGCTTCTTCTAGCTTCCACTTAAACCCTAATTCGTCGATACTCTCTCTTAGGTCTCTCTCTTTATCTCTCTATTTCTACATATTCATAAAGGTATTTTCTTTTTCTGATTTAATTTCGTTATTATTATTATTATTACTAGATAAAATGAGAGGAAGGAGTTACAGCCCATCACCACCAAGAGGCTATGGTAGAAGAGGGCGGAGCCCTAGCCCTCGGGGACGTTACAGCGGCGGCCGTGGCGGCGGCAGAGATCTTCCTACTAGCCTTCTAGTCCGCAACCTTCGCCATGATTGCAGGTTTTTATTACAAGTATACTCGTTTTCTTTTGGATCTTCAACAGGCATTGAACAAGTTACGATTTGAAAAAAAAGTAACCCTTGTGTGAGAATGTTGAGAAGAATAGGTTAATGTCAACGGTTGCTGTGTATTTAGTCCGTTGATGCTCAATTTCTCATTTTTTTTGCTTGTTATTACTACTGTATATCTTGGTCTTTTTCAATTTATGTCGATCTTATAATGATATCGTTTTTTTTTTGTGAAAAAAGAGAAATTAGTGTCTACTCCCTGCTTCTCTTAAAGCAATTTGCATAGCTGTGTTGATTTGAAGTATATTGAAATGTGCATGAGTTGATAAAGATGTAGGTAACTGTCTGCTTGGTATTATGATTTGATAGTCCATTGTATTTCGTAGACATGTTGTTTCGTAAACCTTAGATTACAAAATGTGGCTGGAAAATAAAGCGACATCTGGTGATCTATGTTTTGGTTAATGTCAATGATTGATCGATATAATTAAAGTGCTACTTCCTGTCCATTATAATTCCTATGAAAAGTTCGGCAAATTTTAGAGTTGAATTATTTGTTCTACTGGTGAGTTATTTCTGGACAATGTGTTAGGGAATCTAATGGAATAAAGCCACTTTATTTATTATTATATATTTGGATGACACAATTTATAAGTAAATGGTTGCCGTACTCTTTTTACGGGATCAAACTGTTTTTATATCACACTTGTTTCAATTGGAAAGGCTGTTTAGTTTTGCTGTAATTTGCAGGCCCGAAGACCTCCGCAGGCCATTTGAACAGTTCGGTGCTCTCAAGGACATTTACTTGCCTAGAGATTATTATACTGGGTGAGCATGTCTCTGTTAAATATAGATGTATACAATTCTTCAAAAATGCTATATGTTCATTTATTCTTTCCTCGAATGGATTCTTTTCCTTTCTAGTGGTTATATTGTGGGGCTTCGTGAAGTCAATAACCTTGTTTGGCTATCGTTTCCAAAACAGTTCTTTTTAGAAAAAAATGATGGGAGCAATGTAAAAGTTCTGAACTTCCTTTTCTGTTTTTTTATTTTTTCTCCTTTTAGTATGTGTCTTAACCTTTCTTCACTAGAAAAACTTGTAAGTTTGAAGCATCAGTTTCTCACAGCTATTTAATGTTATTATTCTTATGATTTTCTTTTTTAAAAGAACTCAAATCTAATTTGGAAATTTTCGTATAAAAGTTTCTACCAAGCTCGCCTGTCCCTTCTAATGTCTGTTATTATGTTGGGACATCCTCTTCATGATTTACTCTCTTGTAATCATAAGTTGGGTGTGTTAATTCAAGTTCTTGAGATTTAACAGTGAAATTAAAGTTTTGAAGACATCAATCAAGTAATTAGAGTTCTTTTGAAGATGATGTTAATGGTAATGAAGAATGGAAGGAAGTTGGGTTTGAATACATTATGAAGAAGTTCCAAGTCTTGAAGAATTTCAAGTCATCTTTAAACTGACACTTGCAAGGTCAGCAGCCAAGTGCTTGCTTTCTCATGCTTATCATGACCTTGGGATTATGTTGGTAAATTTCATTGGCAAAAGGTCTATGGCATGCGCTGCCCCTGCCTGCTTTGTTGCCATTATGATGCTTATATTTTCTTGTTTTTTTTTTTCTTTTTAATCTATTTGTTGCAGGGAACCCCGTGGTTTTGGTTTTGTACAATATTCAGATCCTCATGATGCTGCTGAGGCGAAACATCATATGGACGGTAGGGTTCTTCTTGGTCGTGAGTTGACAGTTGTATTTGCAGAGGAGAATAGGAAGAAGCCTGCTGACATGAGGGCAAGGGAGCGAGGAAGGTAGACTTTACCATTTGGTTCAATTCAGAAAAAAAAAAACTATTTGTTTGTGAGGCTTGCCATATGTGCCACTTGCATAAACGCAGTTTTGTTTATTTGTTTCCCTAGTCCTAATTTCTTCTCCTGTTCTTCTTTTTTACTTGGATAAAGAGAGTTAGGAGGCATTCAAACTTTTATTTTTACTTTCAGTGATTTCTTTTTTTGGGTAAATGATCCTGTCATGCTATTTGAATAGCATGTATAACAAATTTCCAAATGCTCAGATAAATGGGCTGGTCTCAGAGTTCGTAAAATATATGGTGAGTTCATTTCATATGCCAATCATTTTCATGATTCTCATTTCTTTGAATCTTGAATCTATAGGATTATGGTGCTTTGTAAAGCTTAATATTGGAAAGGAAATGAATCATCTTCTTAGTTTATTCATGATTAGTTTTTAAATGATTTTGAAAGTCTTGTAGTAAATAACTCTAACTAATATTTGGGACAGAGTCCTAGAGGTTCTGGGAAATTTACATGTTGACTTGCTGGTTTTCGTGAAGCATGGCAGATTTTTTTTTCCTCTATTTATGATTTTCTTTTTTAATTTTTGAAGTTCTGATCTGGAAGCATAAAACTTTAGTAAAAATATTCTCATTCTGTTGCAGGGGCCGATTTCGTGATCGAAGGCGATCTCCACCTCGTTATTCTCGTTCTCCTCGCTACTCTCGCTCTCCACCTCCACGATACGCAAGATCTAGGTCCCATAGTCGTGAATATTATTCTCCACCTAAGAGACGACACCACTCAAGGTATGTAAACCTCGATTCCAGTTACTATTTTTTATTGTACATAACTCTGTTTTCCAGCTGCCAAACCACTAGTTCATAAAGATGCCAAGGAAAAAAGAGAACTACTTCGAATTTAACTCTTTAAGAATACAGTGATGCCTTGAGCGACTCTTTATTTATACCAAGAATCCTTTTAAAAATTTATGGGTTTCCGTGATGAATTAGTTCTTTTCTTGTTTCAGGACCATTCTAACCCCTACCCCCACCCCCACTTTTTTGCCTTTCTGGCTTGAGCTAACAAGTTATAGACAGGCACTAGGTTTGATCATGCCTCCGATAAATTATACATATTATTAAGTTTGCATTGGGAAGTTAGTTTTTTATTTCTGCAATTTGCTTCCATAAACAGTTCCGTACTGCTTGCTAAACGACCTATATGTTCTCTTTTTAGGCATGGTCATTTTGCTTCCTGTTCCTTTATACTCTCTCTCTCTCTCTCTCTCTCTCTCTGTAAATATGCTTATGTGGTCATTTTCTCTGAGGTAGATCACTTTCACCCCAAGAGAAGAGATATAGTCAAGAGAGGTCATACTCACGGTCAAGGAGCCGCAGTCGAACTCCAAATAGGGGTCAAAGCCAGAGCCCAAGAAGCAGAAGCCGAAGCCCAAACAAAGGCAGAAGCCTTAGCCCTAGAAGAAGCCGGAGCCAGAGTCCAAATAATGGTGAATACCCTAGGGAATCAAATGGCGATAGATCACCTAGTCAGTGAATTAGGTACTAGGCCGGGATGATTGTAATGCTTCTTTTGTTTTGAATCATGTTTTCCCATCGATGGAGGTGATCTAGGTTTTCTTGTTCGCTGTTCGGATGCTTTTTTTCTTTTTCTTGGCAGAAAATGTGTGAGGAAAATTTTAAGCATTTCAAGATTTGCACTACGATGTTGGCTTAGTAGTAGATTATTTAGTATTCCTATATAATTTATCTAACAAAATGAGTTAATGTTGGACTAGTTCTGGCGCCATGGAACTCTGGTCGCTGTACTTGGGTATTTTTTGCGAATATATTTTTTTGACTTTTGGAGTCTTTTTAACGAAACGGTATAATGTTCTCTTTTGCAGCAAAATGTAGGCCAATGTGTTCAGTTATTTCTATTTGCAATATCTAATTGACATTTTAGTTCTGCAATGTATAATTGGCAGTCTTGCTAAAAGAAAATTAAGCTTCTTGTTGTTTCTAATATTTTAAGTTAAATATTTTTTTATTTCTTGAAAGTTTAAGATGTAACTGCATCTTATTATTTGAATTTATCTCTTATATGATGATGATGATGATGATGATGATGATGATGATGCTTCAATCTCTCATCTGTCGTCGTAAAAATTTAGTAGAAGGGATTAAGGCCATAGTGGAATATATAATTCCAAAATTGAAGGGTTTTATTAAAGAAAATACGAATGTATGTATGTTTGGATTAATATGAAGTGTTTGATTTTGGAAAATATTTTACTTTTTTTTTTATTTTTTTTTTTAAGAATAGATAGCAGAGAAAGTCTAATCAATTTTAAAAGCTGGATGTGCTTTTGACGTTTAGATCTACTTTACAACTAAGCATTTGGCATTTGTTTCTTTTCGGGTGGTAGTAGTGATTGGTCTATTTATTCTATTCCCTTTTTTATAGATCATAATTACTAACTGTATGAAATGAAATAAGAAATGCAAGCCTAATAGCAAAATAAAACAATCACCGGATTGCATCGAGACAGGAGTCTCTTCAAAATAGTAATTTTTAGATTTTAGGATTTACAGTTTTAGAGTTTATGTATACTAATTTGGTTGGCTAAACCATCTATCCACCCTAAACTTCCCGACTTGGATTAATTGCACCCAAAATGATATTAATCCTTCCGATACTTCAAAATGATCTTTTCGTCAAAATTGTACTTTAATCTTAATTTGGTCAAATTAGATAATAAAATAATAATATTTATGGGCTCACACCTTAGTTTGAATTAGCTAACTTAAAGAATTGGGTTAGCACAAAACGCATAAACTATTTTGAATTAAGTTTTCTAATCTATTTATAACTCATATAAACTTCAACACTCCTCCTCAAGCTGAGGAATAAATGCTTTCCATTCCCAACTTGGATATAAGATGGTAGAAACTGGAACTCTTTAGCCCCTTCATTAGACCGTCGGCTAACTGACATCCTGATGGAACATAGGACATACGCACTAATAAAGTGTCAATCATTTTCAATATGCTTTGTCCTATTATGTTATATAGGATTATGAGCAATATTGATAGCTGATTAGTTGTCAAAGTAGAGCTTCATAGAGCTTTCCCATTTGATTCTCGAGTCATGTAGGATAATCCTTAGCAAAAGTAGTTCACACAATCCTTGAGCAAGTGCCCTGAATTCTTATTCTTCAAATGTCCTTGCCACAATATTCTGTTTCTTGCTCCTCTATGTCAGCAAATTACCTCTGAGAAAAGTATAGTACCCAGTAGTTAATCTTCTATCCACTAAGGAACCTGCATAGTCAACATTGGTATAAGCTTTAGAGTAAGAGTGTTTTTTTCTTAAACAATATTCCTTTCCCTAAATGGCCTTTCAAATAATGGAATACTCTCTAAGCTACTTGAAGATAGATTCTCTTGGATCATGCATGAATTGACTGATCACGCTTACTAAGTATTTTATGTTTGGTCGAGTATGGGCAAGGTAAATGAGTCTACCAACCATCCTCTGGTACATTCTTTTATCAATAGCTGGTTCATCTTCAGCTTCTCCTAACTTATGGTTTTGATCCATCAGGGTAGAGACTGGATTATATCGAATCTTCCCTCTTTATGTCAATAAATCAATCACATACTTTTGATGAGATATGAAGATCTCTCGTGTGGAGTATGCCACCTCAATGCCAAGGAAGTACTTTTAGATCTTTTATCTCAAATTCTATTAGTAGTCTTTGTTACAATCCATGGTTCTCTTTCTCATCATTTCTAGTCACTATGATGCCGTCTACATAGACTAAAAGAGCTATAACTCCCCTTACATCTGAATATTTAATGAAGAGAGTGTAGTCACGTTGGTTTTATTTATACACAAAATCCTTCATGGCTTTAATCTCCCAAACCATACTCATAGAGATTGCTTTAATCCATAAAGGGCTTTTTTCAGCTGGCACATTTTATTACTTATGTTCCCCTCAAATCCTGATGGGATTTTCATGTATTACTTCATTTAAGCCATGGGGATAAATGCATTCTTAGCATCATACTTTAGGAGGTGGCAATGATAATACAATTCTCATAGTATTCATTTTTGCAACTGCAACACAGGTGTCATGAATCGTGCTTCATATCTCTCAAGAGATCCATCAGCTTTGTGTTTCAATGTGAAAATCGACTTGCAATCAATAATATTTTATCAACAATCTCCCATATCTTATTCTTTTCCTATGCACTTGTCTCCTCTCTCATAGCATCTCTCTATTCCCTTATTGATAATTCTTTAAAAACGTTATTAGGGATAACAACAATGTTTAAACTCACAATAATTTTTTTTTCCTAGGTTAGTGACAAGAGTTTAAGAGAGATATATATTGATTGGATAAAGAGGTCGTTTGATGCACTCTCTGATACCTTTTTTAACAGTATATCATTTGCTTGATTTGTAGATGTATCAATAGACTGTGTATGTAAAGGTGGGTCAGATCTTACTGTGATCTCATTCGTTGAGCTGTTTACACCACGATCTATGACGCATAGTACAAGGTAGAGATATTTATTGTTCTGTTTGATTTGTTTTAAAGTAAGAGAAATCAAAATTTTCTAAGTCATCAATTAACAAGAAAAAAAATATATATATCTGATTTAGACAAGTAATTTCCAATGGTTTTGACTCTAAAATGATAAACCAAATCAAAAATTAAGTTTGGAATAAGACTCAATTTGCCCTTCGAATTTGTGCACGAAATACAATTTACCCTAAAATTAATTTTTTATACAATTTACCCTTGAAGTTGCACCAAAAGTGCAAACTGTCCCATTTTTATTTCATATAAATTATTTGATATAAATTAAATATGATTCAAAAGTAATTAAACAAAAAAATAATAAATATTTTTCTAACCAAATACTTCAATATAATCAAATATTTTTCTAATTATAATTTTTTTTAAATCAAATGCTTGTTAAATTATTTTTAAATCAAAATTTTAAAAATTTTTATTTTCTAATTTTAAAAATTTAAAGTAATTTTTATTAGTTAAAAATTAAAACTATAAAAAGAATTTCTTAAAAATCTGGGCAATATATTCTTTTAGTGCAAGTTCAAGGGGCAAATTGCATAAAAAATTTATTTTTGGGCAAATCATATGTTATGTCCAAATTCATGGGTTGAATTAAACCTTATTCCTTTAAGTTTTATAAATTGAACTAAATCACCAAATTCATATGTTATGTCATTAAGATTTCAGTTTCATTGGAAGTTATATTGAAAGTCAATAATTAACATTTCAGTTTGTGAAATAAAATAATTAAAAAACAATTGATCATCCTCTCTTGCATTTTAATATAATGATACACTTAAAAATATAACCATTGAACTATTAATTTTGATTCTATTTCAAATTTTAACTATTGTTTCAATTAAGCATGCTTAAATCAGTCTTCAAACAGGAACTGCAGATTTCTTCTTCATTCATGATTGATTGGAGGATTGTTTTTTAATTTACATCTTCCAGAGATATCATTTGTTTCACAATGAATCAGTCAATTTGAAAAGTGAATAATTTTACTCTTATGATTCCTATTACTCTATCAAATTAGAAAAAATTTGATAAATTATAAGGGAAAACGGTTTATATAAAACTATTATTAAGAATGATATATATATGTCTATGATTAAATTTCTATTGTACATTTATTTTATTATTTTTAATATCATCTAAGAAAGTTTATTAATTCAAAAATAAATTAAAATCAATGACTTTTAGTATATATTTTTTTTCTTTTAATTTTATTATAGACATTAATTTTTATATATAATTAGTCTAATGTTTTGAATTTTTTTAATTTAAATAATTTTCAATAAAATTAACTAATACAAAATTATAAATAATTTAAATTATAAATTTTTTAATTAAATTTTATATTTTAAAATATTATCACAATATTTATAAGATTATACATAAAAATATTTATTGTGCATGGGACAGGCATGTTGCTAGTTCACCATAAAGAGAGGCAAAAACAAAAAGTATTTAAATTAAAATTGATTGCTTATAGATAAAGACAACTCACTATTAGAATATCGATACCTAATAGAGTCACGAAAACTGTACTGATCGTAGACAAAGGATACAAGAAAATAGAGAATGTCCCAATTATTTGGATTTAGGCACGAGGAATAGAGAATGGTTGGTTTCATGGATATTAACATTATTGTAATAATCACCTAAATCCTATTCAAAAATGCAAAATTAATCAACACCCACTTATGCACAAATGGTAAGAAAATGAATGAAGCTCATCCTTACGAAATATACGAAACTAATACAAAATGAATAAACATATAAATATGTTTAATGAATTTATTATAAAAATACGGTACGCACTCCGCTGATTTCGACACTTTTTCACATTTCATAGGAATTAAAATATATAATTGAACCACTTAAATTTTTAAAAAAATTAGAATTAATTTTTTTAAGGAAAAGGCTAGTATGGGTTGGAATGTTGGAATCTACGCCTTTTAAATTAATCCACTAATTTCTTTTTTAAAAAATATATAATAAATGAAAGGTCCAAAATTATAAATAATTAGTCTAAATTTTTATCAAAAATCAATTTTAATATGGTGTATTCAATTTGAAAAGTGATTTAATTTAATTTTAAAAATATCAAAATAGATTAAGCTATTCAGTAAAATTACATATTTTTGATAGCTATTGGTTATTTTGTAATATTTATTTATTAGCTGTTTGAATTGTTTTTAATAAAATATTAAAAATTAAATATTATATTAGTTAACTTTTTATAAAAAAAATACTACTTTAATCTCTAAAAGAAATTAGTTCAAATGCTATGGTCATCGAACACTATAAAAAATAGTGTTTAATCAAAACGCTAAAAATAATTTAAAATTATATGTATTATTTTATTAAATATATAATATAATATCTGATTATGATGATGAATAAAATGAAAACTTAGTTGTTATAGATTGATATTTGATGATGAATGATTTGGAAAATAATCATGCTCTTATAATTATACTCTCTCTGTTTTATTTTATTTTTATGGTTTGACAAGATAAATATATCGATAATTTAGTTAATAAAAATTATTTTATTATTTTTTACTTTTAACTCACTAAGATATTAACAAAAGTCATTAATTTAACATAAAATAATAAAAAAATTATTATAAAAAAATAATTATTTATATATTTAATTTCAAAAATCATGCTGGAATTTTAGAACATTTAAAAAAGAAATAACACGCAAACAAAATAGGATGGAGGAATCATATTATATTATTATTTTTTCTTTATAAAGGTATTAATGATCATGTTTCATTAATTTTTTAAAAATAATTATAGAAAACAAGAAGAAAAAAATTTCTGTTGAACCGATTTAATCTTATAGACCCAGTAATCAAACCAGTTCCAACTAGATCTCTACTCTTTAGACAGACTCAAATTTTGCATTTAGACAGTCATTAAAATCCAGTGATTGCACACAACCTTTTCCTATCCTTTTACCATAATAAAAACACCTGTTTTCAACCCAAACGGTTTCTCTTTTGACTTTTCAGTTCTCTTTCCAAGCCAAGAAAAATGACTTTTGGAGGGAAATTCATGGAAAAACCTCCTGTGTGTATACCTCTCTCTCTCTAAACTAAAGGTTCCATTTTTGCTTAATGCACTTGATACTAAATGGACGGTGATGATAATCTCTATCTGACCTTTCCAGATTAAAATACCATTTTATGTTATTCAAAAGTTGCAGATAGGACAAAGGGACAGACAAGAAATACTTGCAGAGGTTTATTCCTGCTGGCGACCCACAAAGGAAAGCTGCTATTAGAGGGTTCTCATCTCTCTCTGTAACCTTCTAATAATATGTAATTTGTCTAATCATAGTTTTTCTTTTTAATTATGTGGTGGGGTATAGTTTGAAAGTACTTTCTTTGTATTTAATGGAGAAGTTAGTATTAGCTCTACAAAGTATGTTCATTCATTGCACTGTTTTGTTTTTTTTTTTTTCACATACAAAGAAATGCGCTTTACTTTAGTGGGGCTTCGGGTATCTGTCTGGATTGTGCTTTGGGTTCTTAGTAATTTAGTTCTCACTGCTCTGTTTCTGGTTTAAGTGCTTTGGTTCTTTGGGGTTTTTTCTAGCGCTTTGTTAACTCTTTGGAGGCTGCTTACACTTACAGGGTTGATTTCTTGCTTTCTTTCAGCTGCGCAAAGTTGGATCAGGTACTTCTAGGCATTACATTCTTAGTTTTCTCATTTTGGTATTATGCCATGTGTGTTTTTTAGGGTTTTAGCTTCTGGTTACTTCATTTTTGTCGATTTTATCATCTGGGTTTTCAATCTCTTTCGCATATTAGGCTCTGGTTTTCTTTAGTTTTCCAGGTTGTTTGATGTGCATAAAGTTTTAGATTCTTGAATCTGGGTTTAAAGGGACAGATTTTATCTCTTAGTTTGCTTACTCAAAGAACTCATAATTAATTCTTTAAGGTTATTTTTCTTTATTGATATAGGACAAAGCTTATTATATGTTTGCTCTAATATCTCACCTCAGAATGTGTTTGGTTACCTGAAGTTTGCTACATTTAGAATTCTTGCATATTTACTTTCATTTTTCTGCTGTTTGACTATTGAAATTATTTCGTATTAGTGGCTATGTTGAAAAGAATGATGTTTGATAAGTCATCAAACTTAGAATAGATAGGAACTTGAGTTTGCTGTTGAGAAAGCTATTTCGATGAATATGTAATGGAGCCTTTAAGATGACAAGATCACCCTTCAGTTTGTCTGCTTGAATTACTCTATTCTCTTTTTATTGTTAAAGCATTATTTCAAATTTTAGGTGATTACTTTGTGGTCACCGTATTTCTGTCTATGTTCTTTCCCTCTGTAAAGTTGAATGCAAGAAAATTTTCATTCAGATTAGATTAAGAAAGCATGGGTGTGCTCCATTTTCTTTGTTTGTCTGTAACTATTCTAGATTACAGTCATCAACTTGAATAGGTTAATAGACCTGGTCACACAAATGATGAAGCCTTTGCAAATAATTTGTTTATGATTGCAGTAGAGTGAAATGGAAATCTGCATTTAGGAAGGCCATGGAATATCAGTCACTAATAGTATAAATGCTTTTTCTACCATGTGTCGTTTACCTACTGGCCAACGAAGAGGGTTTGTGGGAGATGTGATTTTCCCTGTTAATTGAATGGGAAGGATAGCTTCTGGTGAAAGTAAACGAAAATAAAATGTATACAGAAGGAGAATTGACATGTGAATTCTTGTGGTTTGATAAAGTGCCTATGTCTGTTAAGCTTGTTGTCTCTTTCAAGAGGAAATTAAGGAGGAATTGCCAATCATTAGGCGTTAATTATATAACAACCATTGAACATGAGCGTACATGTGATTCATAGCTAGTGTTTGTATTCCTGGTGGTCCTCCTTGTGAAACCCACCCTCTTAACCTTCTTCAAATACAAGTTAATGCTCAATGGAAGGATTCTCATAAGGTATGCAGGATGAATTATATAGGTTGTTCTTGATCAAGGTGATTCATTTGTTGATTGTTGGGTTCATGATAAAAAAATGACGATGAAGGTGTTCCTCATTGACCGTTGGATCCAATGAATCATACATTAAGCTTGCCCTGACATGCATTGGCTTCATTGTTTTCACCGTTTCGTGTGTAGCAACAAATGGATTGAAGTGGTGAAAACCATTTGTCATTGCAACAACCACTAGAAGTTTGACCCTAACAATGGTTCAATGGAGAAAAAATGACCAATATCACCTATCCCCTCCTAGTTTAAGATCGAGATTAGAATTGAATAGTATCTAACTTACCAGCGTAGTCACCGGCATGTGTATTGGTATAACTACTTGGTGTAGCATACACCATTGTTTGGAGCTTGTACTTATTATATAATTTGAATACTAAATGGTCATTAGATTGGGATATCTACTTTATGCGTCAAATTCCAAAGCAATGAAAATTTTAGGCCTTACTCCTGGTCCTTGTCTTCAAAACTCTTTAAAAAGAATGAAATTTATATTCATCCTACTTTTGTTTCTCCTGTGAAACTAGGAACAGGTTTCTTCTCTCTCATGTACTCAATACATTTTCACAAGCATTCTAGATGTGTTAAAGATGTGTCTGAATCTGTGGCTATGCTTGAACTTTTGGTTAGACTGAACAACTTTGTCTTTGCATTTGCTAGAGCCTCAAGAATCTCTCTAATATTGGGCACTATATGGATATGACTTCCTAGTAGTCTGTGTGCTACATATGTTCTTCCGTCTATGTAAAATGTACTCTTCCTTTTGTTAGTTTTCAATTTATTTTTTTAGTAAAAGATGATTTAAGCATGCACTCAATTTTCCATTGAAATAATTTCTAGCTCGTTGTGTTTGATGGTCTTTTGCTGAATTTCTTCATGGCAACTGACTTGTATGTTATTATTAGACATTCAGGCCAGTTCTAAAGGCTGTTTTCTTGATTCTTGACTTCATTCCAAAATGGAATTTCTACACTTTCTATTATATTGTCAGTTTCAGCAAGACTTGCTTGTGGCAATTGATATCTTATGTCACGTGAAATGTGTTTCCTGAACCTTTGGCAGTTTAACACAAGCTAAGGATTGAAAAGCAAGAGTTTCTTGGATCGAATGGTGCTCAAAAAATGGCTTGGAAGTCTTCTTTTACTTTTAGTTGGCATGTTCAGCAATGCAATAGGTAACTTCCAAAACTTGTTTTGGCATCCACTTATACATATACACGCTGAGTTGAAGTTAAAATTAAATAAGCCATTTGGGTCTCTATCTTTCTTCTTATTGTAAGGGTTATAAAAAGAGTAGAAGGTTACATTGTTGTTAAGGACTCTATAACAAACTAGCCATTTGGATCTCCATCTTTCTTCTTATTGTAAGGGTTCTAAAAAGTGTAGAAGGTTACATTTTTGTCAAGAACTTTATGAACAAACTAGAGAATCACCCTTGCTTTGCACGGGAACGATAATTTGTATAATCTTACATTTTTTCTTTTTTACATCGTCAGTCAAAAGTGCTAGAAACCATTTTATATTGCTATGATAAAACAATCATACAAAAAGGAGAAGTATTAAAATAAAATCCCACATTTATCTCTCAACCCAAACTATTATTCACAAATGAAATCAAAACACTCTGCCAACTCTCTCTACAAAGTAATCTTTGTTGTAACCAAGCTGCACATATAGGTCAATAAATATCTAGGACAAACTTGATAGAACTCTGTTATTTTGAGAATCCATTAATGTTTGTAGTGACAAATTGAGATCCATGCATCAAAATCATTGTATCTCCAACACTTGCAACAATCTTGAAGTTCTTTGCAATAAAAATGGATCCGTCAGTCAAGATAGGCTTAAACTTGCCTTTTTGTAATCCTTGTATGCATCAAACTTTTCTGCACTGAAACAGCAAAGTTCCAAAACTGGTACACTAAACGAAAATAAATCTTGTAAAGAAGAAATTGAACAACGAAACTGCTAAGCAAAATGAAATATAACCTTCTCATTCATAAAACTCCTATGTAAACTTATCAAATTTCCATTCTTTTTAAGATTACCAAAACTCCCACATCCTATAAAAGCCTCACCCTAATTGTTAATCATCTCTAGTAGTAATTTAAGCTCATTAAACAAAGAGTACTCTGTAACACTAATTAAAGAACTAAAATGAATATGAACCAAGGAAAACCATACTTAACTATATATAGTATCAAGAAACTTAAGGTTAAATAGATTAAATCACTGAACATAAATTATTGAAAAGGGAGATGGAAGTGTAATTTGATACAGGTAACTAAATAAAGCTTATTTTGTTATTAAGTTTAGTTATTATTATCAAATCTAATTTATTTTGTTATTAAAATATAATAAATAAAATTATTGAAAAAGGGAGATGGAAAGTTAATTTGATAAAGGTAACTTATTAAAGCTTATTTTGTTATTAAAGCTTGCTTATTATTATCAAATCTAAGTTATTTTGTTATTGAAATATAATAAATAAAATTATTGAAAACGGGGGATAGAAAGGCCACATAAATTATTATCAATCTAAATTATTTTGTTACTAAAGCATAATAAATAAAATTATTGAAAACGAAAATAGAAAAGCCACTTAATTTGTTATTAAAACTAACTTATTTGTTATTAAAACATAATAAATAAAATTATTGAAAAAGGGAGATAGAAAAGCCACTTAATAGATCTACCATATGAAAGTTTATTTTTTTATTAAAGCTAACTTATTTTGTTATTAAATATTACACCTTTAAATATATTAGGAAAATTTAAAAGCTACTAGACAGAGAGACTTAATACTCAATGGAGATTGCTCCACATAGAGATGAGAAAACTTTTTCCTTGAGCTTTATATAGATATATGGATAAATAGATTCCCGGTTCAATACTATATTCCTGGCCTTTGTTTCATGAGTGACTTGATTATCGGAGTTATTTGACATTTGAAATCTTTGTTTGTGCCATATATCTGGAAATATCAGTATTGGTAGTTGAAAGAAGAAATAATTGGTTTTGATGACCAATTGTGGAAACACATTACTGTGATAATTATAATTAGTTGACAGAGTAAGTTATAATAAAGTTAGCTGCATCTAAGTTTTTTCCTTTAAAAGTAGGGAAATTCCCTTAAGCTACATGGAATATGATACTTGTATAATTATTTGCTTTCGATAGTTAGGACATTCATTAGTCTGATCCTATATTGAGAAGGAATGAGCTTACAGCTCCATTTCTCTTGATATATCTCAATCTCTCGTGAACTTTTCTGGCAGGTGCTATGAGCAATGTCACATTTTAAACAGACTCTACACTCCTGACAGTGTAAAAATATTTTTCTTAAAAATTTGAACTTTTTCGTTTAAGCTTATTTTAGGTTCTTGTAAGTTATAACTTGCAAACCTCCGAACTTTTGATTGTTTGGGAAAAGAGAGATTTGATTGAGATACACATCATCTTACCCTTACTGAATCACATTCTTGATTTTGCAGGTGCATTTGTGGGAATAAACATTGGAACTGATGTTTCCAACCTGCCACCAGCTTCAGACGTTGTTGCTATTCTTAAGGCCAATCAAATTACTCATGTGCGCCTCTTTGATGCTGATGCTCACATGTTGAAAGCCCTTGCAAACAGTGGGATTGAAGTGATGGTTGGTGTTACAAATGAGGAAGTCCTAGGTATTGGAGAATCTCCAGCCACAGCTGCAGCATGGGTTAATAAAAATGTTGCTTCTTACTTACCTGCGACTAACATTACAGCCATTGCAGTCGGCAGTGAGGTTCTTACCTCAATTCCCAATGCTGCTCCTGTTCTGGTTCCTGCCATGAATTACCTTCATAAAGCTCTGGTTGCTTCAAATTTGAATTTTCAAGTCAAGGTTTCAACTCCCCAGTCCATGGATGTTATCCCTAGGCCATTCCCCCCGTCAACTGCCACTTTTAACTCTTCGTGGAATTCTACAATTTACCAGCTCCTTCAGTTTTTGAAGAACACCAATTCATATTATATGTTAAATGCATATCCTTATTATGGATACACTACTGGAAATGGCATTTTCCCAATTGATTATGCTCTTTTCCGACCTCTTCCTTCTGTCAAGCAGATTGTTGACCCCAACACTCTTTCTCATTATTACAGCATGTTTGATGCAATGGTGGATGCTACCTATTATGCTATAGATGCTTTCAATGCTTCTGGGATTCCTATTGTTGTTACAGAGACTGGCTGGCCTTGGCTTGGTGGAGCCAATGAACCTGATGCCACTGTTGATAATGCTGAGAGCTTCAATAATAATTTGATCCGGCGTGTTCTCAATGATTCAGGCCCACCTAGTCAGCCAACCATTCCCATTAATACATATATCTATGAATTGTTCAATGAAGATAAGAGGCCAGGGCCTGTGTCAGAGAAAAACTGGGGCATATTTTTCACCAATGGCACATCAGTCTATACTTTTAGATTGAGTACTTCCAATCGAATTACTGGAAATTCTTCTGCTGTCTTCTGTGTTGCTAAACAAAATGCAGATCCTGCAAAGTTGAAAGAAGGGCTGAACTGGGCTTGTGGGCAAGGTGGGGCTAACTGCACTCCCATCCAACAAGGGCATCCATGTTTTGCTCCTGATACGTACCAGAACCATGCCTCTTATGCGTATAATGATTATTATCAAAAGATGCGTAGTGCCGGCGGAACATGTGATTTTGATGGTACTGCCATAACAACTACAATTGATCCCAGTAAGTTCTTCCACCCTTTTCTTGTCAGGTCTTGAACTTAGAGTAATGATTGCCTGCTTTTTTTTTTCCCTTTTGATTCTGAAATGATTTTACATGAAAAGTACTTCAATACAGCTAGCTTTTTTCATGGGCTGGGTTGTTTCATGTGTGCTGAGAACTCTTGGGAAATGGAATTCAAGTGACTTGCTCTATTTTGATGTCTAGACAAACATTATATTATTGGTTCTCTGATAAATGAATTGTTATGCAAATGATCTCTGTTTTTAAAGTATCACAAAGCGAGTCCTGGAAGATGGAAGTAATAGGATTTTGCTATGTACTTGCTCAATTGAATGAGTTGAAATAATATTTAGATGAAATATTTTTGCTTTATCTATTTGATAGGGCTAATGAATTAATATACCCCAGACTCTGCATGTTTTTTCAATTTATTATATTTTGAGAATCTCAACTATTTTACCCCAGTTTGAAAACTTTGTCTACAATTATATCCCAATGGTTAAAAACTTAAAATTGACAAAAAAACTATAATTTTTTATTCATAACGTGAATAAAAAAAATAATTTTCTGGAGTTTCATAATAGTAGGGGACATATTTGAGTTGTGCAAGTGCAACAAGGGTTTGGGAGAAAGGAAAAAGTCGGGGAGAGAAAATTCAGAATTTTTTTTTTTCCGAGTTTGACCAGTATGGTATAATTGCAGATAAATTTTCAAATTGAGGTAAGACAATTGAGATTCTCAGAATAGAGTATAATTGCAAAAACATGTAAATTTTGGCTAAATTAATACATTAGGCTATGTGTATGGACTGGCATTACTTCAGTATTGCTTGTTGAATGAATGTTCCTTGGAGCATGTTATTCAAAAATCCTATTTCAAAAGTGTAACAACATGAAAAAATTTAAGAGAAGTCTATAAAACTTGTTAATCTGAAAATGCAACACCTCTGATGAGTATTCTGCTTGTCAGCTGGTCCTGCTTTCTGGGACCATCTTTCTCAGTATTTCTGGTTAGTTGTACACTCGTAAAGCAACATAAGTTCACCAAACTGAATAAATCTGCAGACTACTGTACACCTTTTGATAAGTTTTTAAGTTGTTAGAAGGTTTGAATTATTCTTTGCCTCTGGCTAAGCTCCCTTTTCCGCATATCTTAGATCAGAAGGGAAAATAATTATGGATATTAAAAAATTTGCACATCCTACATTTTTATGGTTATTCATTTATAGTATTTATATGGCATCCTTACTGAATAGTGCCCTTTTCAGGTTACGGATCCTGCACCTTTACAGGAAGGTGAGAATCCAAATCTGGTTATGATTGATCTATTCCTTTGTTTTTATGAAGTTACATTTACAATCATTTACTCATTTTTGTGATTCTGAACTTTTGAATTTTTGGAATAGTTCAAATTCGAGCGGGAGTGGGGGAATTTTTCCTCCGGTTGCATTTGGACCTATAAGTCCTCAAGGAGAGAGTGCAGGTGTGACTTTCCAAGCTTCTAAAGTTAAGTCTCTTATATCAGCAGCATTTCTAGCTCTAATCCTGCTTTGACTTGCAAGTTCCATTCATTTTTCAATCATTTTAGGGGATTCAACAAGTGCAGAAGATTAGTAGCTGAATTAAAGATGGTTAAAATGTTAATTAGCTATTATTCCATTAAAGAATAGGAAATTGTTTAAATATTTGCCTTCTTGTGTCATCATTTTTTTTCTCTGATTCATGTCTTTTGTTGGCCATTTTTTTAGTCCCTTGTCTTTCACCTCAGCATTTTTGTATTGTGGGGTGTGGTCTTTAAGCTTCAGTCTGTATAAATTTTTATCTAGAGTTTGATTTTTTATGACAATGAAACTGAATTGATTAGGCCTTAACTCTTGCTTGGAGATTGCCTTTCTTGAATTATGTTAGGACAAGACAATTATGTAGTTGCTATAAAAAAAATACAACTTAAAGGCATAGCATATGATAGGTTCTATAAATTTAAGGGTGGCAAGAGGTTTAAAGCATAAACTTAGGGGCAAATTAAGCCATTTTCATGCAGTCAGCAAAATTTTCTTGGACTTGTAGGATCTAGTAGTAGTCATTGTCCAATTTTTGGCTTGCACCTAAGTACAGAACATCCCCATTTGTAAATTTTGTATGGTTAAAACAATTAATTACAAACAGGTAATAAATGAAGACATCACCAACAGATATTGTAAATTTACCACATTTGACTGCTTGCATAGTGAAGAAGATGAAAAAAAAGATGAAATTGCCTTATCATTTTTTTTGTGAAGTATCATTTTGAAGATAATTATTAGTAATTTGAAGAAAAAAGTGCGGGTTTGTATCTGTAGTTGTGTGACCTCTATCTTCCATTCGTTAGGATTATTATATTCAGGATTTTGATAGTTTTATTTATAGATAGAAAAAATAATGCTTAACAAGTTGAGAAGATAGTAGAGAAAATATCTTAGAGATATTTCAAAATATTTGATTATAGTTGTTTTATTATATTTTAATCTTAATCACTAGAAAAGCTTGAATTTTTGAGTTTTTATTTCTTTTAAATTTGATCGATACTTCTCATTTTGTCGATCAATGTCTTTTGTTTAATTTTTTATTATCAATTCTGATTTATATTTTATTTAGTATATATATATATAATTTATTAGTTTATTCGATATAATTTATATTAAAATAGAAATTAAATATAACTAATAAAAATTAAATTATTTTTATTTTTTTAAATAATAAATTAAGATTCTTAAATATATTATATTTGACCATATTTAATGTAGATTATATAATATAATTTCTTATTTTATCCTATAGAATTTAGATTTAGATAAAAAAATTTGATAATGACCAATCGAAATTAAATTAGTTTTATTTTTCAATGAATAGAATTAAAATCTTTAATACTATTTTTTTAATCTATAAATTTATTCACACTTTGATACAAACTCGTTATATACTCATTTTAATTCGATTAATTTTTTTATTTATATAATAATAGAGTGTAAGTTTTTATTTAGCTTAAAATAAATATAATAATTAATTTATATTATACTTTATTTATATAATGACTATTTTTTTTATTATATGTCTTGCATTCTAACATCTAATTGAAAGGCAAATGATATTTTTATTTCTTTAAAGTAGCATTTTTTTTACTCTAAAAGATTATATTTTTCATTTATATTCTTTTTAAATAGCATTTTTCATTTATATTATTTTTAAAGTATTGGTCCGTTATAATGTGAAAAATATTATATTAATAATCACTATCTAAATTAGGCTTGTGCTTCTTTTTTTTTTTTTTTTTAAGTTATCCAACTTGGGTTATAAATGCTTAGGATATTTCATCTCTTTAATTTAAATTTGGTTTTGAGTCAATCACCTATTTTAAATATAATAATTAATATCTAATATTCAACTCATAATTCTACGCATAGGGCATAAGCATAAATATATTATTTAAATAAATTTGTTATTAAATTATATTGCTATTTATTTTGATTAAAAGCATTAAAAGTTAACATCTATTTTACTCATTTAAAATTAACGATATAAAGTATTTTTCTCACTTTTAATTAATATATTTTATAAAATACAAAATAAAAGGACTACTGTTTTAAAAAGAGTGATAAAAAAATAAAAATCATTAAAAAAAGATTATTATTACTTGTTAAATTAAAAATATATTTAAAGGTAATAAAATTTTGCAATATCTAATTTTATATTTAATATGCAACTACTTTCATTCTAATTGTTTAAGATATTTTTTTTGCTAAAAAGCTTCAACATGACATAAATAAATGTTAATGTGTAATTTAAAAATCATGTGCAAACAATAATATTGCTGATACAAGATCCTCTCTCAACTTATAGATAGATAGATATATATATGAAATCAAATTTAAAAATTTAAAAATTCTATATATTTATTTAAATAATATTTAAAAAAATTAAATTTCAAACTAATTATCTTTTAAAAAATACATCCAATTAAATCATAGAAAAATTAAATAAAATTCCATAAATTTAAAAATAAAAATAAAAAGAGAGATCTTGAATTTTTTTTTTTATCATTTTAACCTTAATATAGAAAAATTGAAAATAAAAATGATAGGAAATATGCCAAGTAGCCATTTTCATTAATTGAAACTTTTACAATGTATTTTTTCATAAGATTTCATTAGATTATAAAAAGGAAAAATTTTTTAATATGATAGTAGTCAAATACAATAATGTATAAATAATCTAAATAAGTGTATACAATTTGTGAGGACACACGATAGGAAAAATAAAAGAAAGAAAGTTTAGCTTTAATAAAAGTTTTCTTAAGATGAGGGAGTGACAAAAATAGTGAGAAAATTATTTTTGGGTGTTCAGGAAAAAAATGTGAGTCCACTATTTTATCCCATTTGTATTAATCTCTTTGTAAGCCAACTATTTTGAATAGTGAAAAAATATTCAGAGTTTATCTCATAGACATAACCATAAAACAGTTAAAGGTGAACCACATAAATTTTTTTGTGTCATATTTTATTATTCTACCGCCGTAATTATTTTCTTAATTTTATGCGGGACCTATCAAAGTGGTATATGAGTTTGGTTTCAACAAGTTCAAGTATTGTAGTTAAGAATTTTTTCCAAGTATGAACTGTGGTTGCAGCCTAGACTGACCTTCCACATTACTAAATATTTTTTCTTGAACTACTATTTGATTTAAAAATCAATCAGTCAGAGATCGACTATTACGATGAATAGTAAAATAGTAACTCAAAATTTATGGTAAGTAGTTGCTATTTGAGTTATTGTTACATAGCCCAATACTGTTTAAAAGATCCACTATTACTAACATATGCTCTTATTATCATTATTCACGTATACTATTACTATTTACATATACGGTTACTATTCATCAAAATTTGTAAATAAGTTTATGGAGATTAAGATGAGCAAGATGATCAGTCTAAATGGAGGAAATTACTATATATGGAGAAATAAAATGAGTGACTTCCTTATGATAATAAAAATGTACCAGCCAATGTTTAGTACAAATAAACCAAAAGACAAAACTGATGAAGAATGGACTTTTGAGCATGAGCAAGTTTGTGGTTTTATTTGACAGTTTATCGATGATAATGTGTACAACCACATTTGTGATAAGACTCACGCTCGGACATTATGGAACAAACTTAAGGAGCTATATGCCTCAAAATTCGATAATAACCAATTATTCTAGTTGACAAAGCTGATGAATTTTTAATACTAGGAAGGTATTTCTGTAGCAGACCACTTAGGTGAATTGCATGCAACCATCCATCAACTGTCAAGTATGGACATAAATTTTGATGGTAAAATCCTTAGCCTTATGGTACTTGGTTCCTTGCTAGAATCGTAGGAGATTTTGAAGATATCAATAACAAACTCTATATCACACATCGGAGTTAGCTTGAAATTTGTTAAAAATGATGTTCTAAATGAAGACATGAGACGTAGAACATAAAATCCCTCTTCATCTCAGTCAGACATTCTTGTAGCAGATATTAAAAGAAGTAACTAGCCTAGAGGAAGGAGACAATCTAGAAGCTCAAATACTAGAAACAAGAGCTGAGGTAAATCAAACAAATATGCTAATATTATGTGTCATCACTGTGGCAAAAAGGAGCACATCAAAATATATTACCAGAAGTTTAAAAGTGATCAGGAGAAGAACAAAGGCAAAACAAAGAAAGAAGAGAGCAGTGATGATGAAGCCAATGTCATTGCTGAGTTCCAATTGTTATTGAAGACACTATCAATCTTGTAACCTAGGAGACTAGTTGGTTAATCAATGGTAAGTCTACTCTTCATGCAACATCTTGAAGAAAAAGCTTTCCATCTCACACACCAGGCAATTTAGGTGTGGTCAAGATGGCAGATAAAGAATTATTAAAAGTCGTTGGTAAGGGGGATATTTGCTTGGAGACAGAAAATGGTTCAAGATTAATTCTACAAGATGTTGTGCATGTACCAGACATGCCTTTGAATTTAATCTCAATTGGCAGACTTAATGATGAAGGTTTCTATAGCATTTTCAAAAATGGTCAGTAAAAGCTCACTAAAGGTTCCTTAGTGGTAGCCAAAGGGAGAAAAGACCTAAAGCTGTATGTGATGTATGTGAAGCTCTCCCAAGACACTTTGAATGTAGTAGAGAATGACAGTATAGTTGAATTGTGGCATAAACGACTAGGTCATATGAGTGAGAAAGGAACGTCAACTCTTGTCAGAAAGAACATGCTATTTGGATTGGATAAAGTCCACTTAGAAAAGTGTCCTGATTGTATGGGAGGAAAATAGAATAGAGTAGCTTTTAAGATTTCTGTCTTTTAGAATAAAGAATGTGTTAGATATAGTGTATTTAGATTTGTACGGACCATTGATGATGTCATATGGTGAAAATTGATATTTCGTGATATTTATTGATGACCATTCTAGGAAGACCTGGGTATACACATTGAAGTCAAAAGGTTTGGCGTTAGAAGTCTTTAAATAATTTCTAAACCTGGTTGAGTGGCAAATAGATAAGAAGCTAAAGTGCATCAGGATAAATAATGGTGGAGAACACATTGGGTCTTTCGACACTTTCTACAAAGAGCATGATATTCAACACAAACAACACCTCCCAAGACACTGCAATTGAATGGTTTGGTTGAGAGGATGAATAGGACTTTGATGGAGAGAGTCAGATGTTTACTCTCATATGCAAAGTTGTCTAAAATATTTTAGGGTGAAGCTCTGCTCACAATAGTTCATATTTTAAATCGTTCACCCTGTGTCCTCTACAATATGATACTCCAAAAAGAGTATGGTTAGGAAAGCATGTTTCTTATGATCATTTGCGGGTGTTTGATTGAAAAGCCTTTGTTTATATCCCTAAGGACAAGAGGTCCAAGCTTGATGTCAAGACCAGATAGTGTGTATTCATTGGGTATGGCCAGGACTAATTTAGTTATAGATTTTGTGAACCAATCCAGAAAAGGATGACAAGAAGTCGAGATGCTGTATTTATTGAAGATTAGACTATTGAAGATGTTGAAAAGACTCAGAAGCATATTGCCAATAGATTTGATGGTGATTCATTAGGCGTTCATATAATTCCTCTAACAACATAACAGAGGCAAATTGGAGATCAGAAAAATGTTCCATAAGAACAAGAACGATAATTAGAAAATCCAGAATTTCCTAATGAGAATTGACCATATGATGATTCTAATGATGTTTATGTTGAGCCACCAAAATCGGAAGGTTCTCAAACATTAAGAAGATCTAGTAGAGTTAGACAAACATCTACTAGATATCAAGTAAATGAGTATGTACTGATGACTGACGGGGGAGAACCTGAATGCTTTGAAGAAGCCATGAAAAATGAACATAAATGGAACTGGATTGAAGCCATGTAAGATGAGATAAAATCCTTGCATGAGAATAAAATATTTGAGCTGGTGAAGTTGTCTAAAGGCAAGAAAGCTTTGAAGAACAAATGGTCGTTCAGAATCAACCAATAAGAACACAACTCCAAACCATGGTTCAAAGCTAGATTGGTTGTGGAAGGATTCAATCAAAGAAAGGGTATTGACTTTGATGAGATTTTTTCACCCATTGTGAAAATGACATCTATTCGAACAGTGCTCGAATTGGCCGCCAGGTTTCATTTGGAAATTGAGCAAATGGATGTAAAGATTGGTTTCTTACATGGTGATTTGGAAGAAGAAATATACATGGAGTAGCCAAAGGATTTCATAGAAAAGGCAAAGAGGACTATGTGTGTAAATTGAAGAAATACCTATATGGTATGAAATAGGAACCAAGATAGTGGTATAAAAAATTTGAGTCTGTTATGGGGAGCAAGGCTACAGTAAGACTACTTCAGATCACTGTGTTTTCATGAAGAAATTCCTTGATGATGACTACATTGTTCTTTTGCGTTATGTGGATGATATGTTGATTATTTGCCAGAATTCTACTAGAATTAATAGCTTGAAGAAACAATTAAGTAAGTCTTTTGCCATGAAAGACTTGGGACTAGCAAAGAAGATTCTTGGCATGAAAATTACAAGGAATCGAAGTGTTGAAAAATTGTGATTGTCATAGGAAAAGTACATAGAAAAAGTACTTCAAAGGTTTAACATGGAGAATGCTAAAACAGTTAATTGTCCTCTTGCTAATCACTTTAGATTGAGTTTAAAATAGTGCCCTTCTACCGATGAAGAGAAGGAAGAAATGAAAAAGATTTCATATGCTTCAACAGTTGGAAGTTTGATGTATGTCATGGTTTGTACATGACCAGATATTACTCACTCAGTTGGAGTAGTGACTTGATTTCTTTCAAATCTTGAAAAGGAACATTGGGCTGCAGTAAAGTGGATTTTCAAGTACCTTAAAGGTACAACCAAAATATGTTTATGCTTTGGAGATGATAAGTCGGTCTTAGTTGGTTACACTAATGCAGATATGGCTGGTGATATTGACAAAAGAGAGTCCACATTAGGTTATCTAATCACATTTGTAGGGGGAGCTATGTCGTAGCAATCAAGATTATAGAAGCTCTTGAAAGAACTGAGGCAGAGTTTAGTATTGACAGAAGCATATAAGGAGTTACTATGGATGAAGAAGTTCTTTAAAGAACTCGGTATTCATTAAGAGCAGTATCAAATATTTGGTGATAGTCAAAGCGCAATCACCTTAGACAGAATTTCTCCTTTCATTCAAGATCAAAACATATTGATGTCAGATATCATTGGATCAAAGATGTATTGGAGATGAAGCAGTTGCAACTTAAGAAGATCCATACAGATAAAAATGGATCAGACATACTAACGGAGATTCATCCAAAGAAAAAATTTGAGTACTATCGATTACCTACATGGATGAAGGAAAACGTGGCGAAACTACCCACTTAAATGTGAGGGTGAGATTTATTAGTGGGGTCTCATTCAAATAGGCATCGCTTATTGAATTTTTCTTTGGTCTTTTTTCTTTATAAGTGAAGTTGGTTAGCTACTGCACCTACTTCCTTGACCTTTTTCATTTTTTTCCCTTCATATATGTGAGTGTGTGCAGCTAATGAAGTGTGCAAGCAAAAAAAAAAAAAAAAGAAGAAAAGAAAGCGCAGAGAGTGTGTGAAGACACACCAGAGGAAAAATAAAAGAGAGAGTTTAGTTTTAAGAAAGATTTTTTTAAAACAGAAGAGTAACAAAAATCGTAAGAAAATTATTTTTGGGTGTTCAGGGAAACACTATTAGTGCTACTATTTCTATCATATTTGTGTTAATCTCTTTGTAAGCCAATTATTTTGAATAGTGGAAGAAATATTCGGAGTTTGTCTCAGGGACGCTGCCCTAAAACAGTTATGCATGAACCACGTAAATTTTTATGTGTCGTATTTTATTATTTTGCTATCGTAATTATTCTCTTAATTTTATTATGGGACCTATCACCATCATCTCCAAAAAAATCAAAGAGAAAGAATATATTTAAAGAATTTTGTTTTAAATTCATTGTATTTAACTAATAGAGTCTATAATAGTAGATTGTGTACTCATATTTTAAAAAATTAAGAACATAATTGATAGCTTGTTAATTTAGCATAAGTATCATTTATTTGATTATTATCTATGGATAATTTTTAGTTAAAATGAGGATTTTCATTTAGTTTTCATATTTTTTGTAGGTTATTTTAGATTCGTTGAAAAGGAAGTTTTGGAGATTGATTTCTTAAAATTTTTTATGAAGTAATCAAGTTGGAGATAGGTCCTCAAAAAGCCTTATGGAATTTTTTAGCTAGTGCTTGGATAAGTGTAAAGAGAGATCAACCTAAAGGGGGATAAAGCCTCTGGAAGTTTTGAGATAGCGCTTGGGCAAGCTTTATAGAGTCGGATCCATAACAAAGCAAAGTCTACTTGAAGTTTTGAGATAGCGCTTGGGCAAGGGCTATGGAGTTGAGTCTAAAGGTGAACGAAACCTATTGGAAATTTTTGAATAGCGCTTGAGCAAGTGCTATAGGGACGTGACCTCAACTTTTGTAGAATCTTGACAGCTACAAGAATATCTTTTAAAATGCAAGATGGCCTACCTTTTAAGGAATTCGACAGATACTCAATTTAAATATTTATATATTCTTTAAAAGATATTTAATTTTAGGATTTCTTTCCTTCATTATATATAGAACCTTATAGTTTGTAAAGGGGATCCCATCATCTCCTCTTCTTATTTCTAAACAGCAGTATTTTTATTCTTTATTTTCTTCATAGCCATGAGCGGCTAAACTTATTATTTTCATTCAAGGGTTGATTTCAAGTAGGGATTTTGCAAGATTGTGAGATCTAAATACGATAAGTTTATTCTTTAATTTCATTTGGCTTTTATGTGTTTTTTGAATTTGATGAGAAACTCCATCTCTATTGTTTTCTTGTTGTTTGTTCAATAAGTGCCCATTGATCAATCTAATATGAAAGCTGTAATGCCCTAACTCTAACCATCAGAGGAATTGTCCGCTTTGGATCAAGCTGGTTCCATCCCATACTAAAACGGTAAGACTCGCACGGTTTTGTTCTGCAGGTGAAATGGGAACTTCCCAGGAGGTTACCCATCCTAGGATTTCTATCAAGTGAGCACGCTTAATCCTGGAGTTCTTCCAACTCTCCAGCCATTCTACTAAAAGGCGCCCCTAATGATTTGTTACTCCATTTTCGATATATGATCTGATTCATTCCTATGTCTCGCATTCCACTACCCTAGCTAGCCTGCCATCCTAGAAGCTTGTCAAGAGCCCTGCTCTACCCACCCTCTTAGGATCGCTTTCCCGGGTCGGGATGTCACAGGCCCACCAGCTTCCGCGTGGTTCATCCTCGAACCTTATATCTGCTGGAGGGGGTTGGGCTTTGATACCAAATTATAATGCCCTAACTCCAACCACTAGAGGAATTGTCCGCTTTGGATCAAGCCGATTCCATCCCATACTAAAACGGCAAGAATCGCACGGATTTGTCCCGTAGGTGAAATGAGAACTTTCCAGGAGGTCACCCATCCTAAGATTTTTGTCAAACAAGCACGCTTAACCCTGGAGTTCTTTTAACTCTCCAACCATTCCACCGTAAGGCGCCTCTAATGATTAGTTACCCCCTTTTCGTTATATGATCTAATTCATTCCTGTGTCCCGCATTCCACTACCTTAGCTAGCCTGCCATCCTAGAAGCTCGCCAGGATCCTGCTCTACCCGCCCTCTTAGGATCGCTTTGCCGGGTTGGGATGTCACAAAAGCATATAACTATCAATAAAGTTAAGATTTGTATTGTCTAACTGAGTTGAATAAGTAGTGAATAATATAATTTGATTGTGATAAGACCTTTGTATTATATTATGGAAACCCACAATCTATTTTAAATGAACTACACTTGTAATTTGTTGAATAGGGCATGGTCTTTTTAGTTTTTATTGCTGCTAGTGAAAAAAATTATATCGCTTGTTTAGTGTTGTTTGCTTGTTTAGTGAATTATTCTAGTGCTTGTCTGTTTAATTTAATATTATGGAAAGATTTTTTTGAGGCGCTTGTCCAAAAATTATAACCTGTCAGTCTTTCGAATTATTGAATTATCTTTGTATCAATGATTAATCAAGAGAATTCCGTACTATGAATCACCTTTGGTTGAATCTTTTTTTATATTGATTTTTAATTATTTAATTATTCACTTTCTGGTTACCCAATTATTTTTCGATTGCTACTTTGATCCAAACCCCCTCCCCCTTTTATTTTATTGTTTTATCAACTAGTTTCAATTTAAAAATCAGTCTTTGTGAGGGTTCGACCCTTCTCACCCTATCTACAAATTACTTAAAATAGGAAGAGTAGCAATTTTTTTTGTGGTCTCGATGCCCATTAGTAATTAATTAAAAAATTTAAATTTCATTTTCAATACTTGAATTAAAATTTCTATTTACCTTCTAGAAAGCAATATTACGTGAAACCTTAAAATCTATTAATTATAAAAATTATTGGACAATAATAACGCAAGATCTAATAGAGAGCATATATATTTTTCAATTAAAATTAATAAAAAATCTAATAAAAGGATATTCAAAAGGGTAAATATAATCTATTTTCTCCAATTAAAAGACAATAAAAAAATATACACTAAAAAAATCTTAAAAGGATAAATAATTTCTCTAATTAAAATACATAAAAAAAATTAGAAAATTATTTTCGGGTCCCTAAGCTTTACAAAATACACGACTTGATACTTACCATTTATGATAATTATTTCGGAGTCCCTAAGGTATATTTTTGTCTAAATTTTCGGTCCTATGAAAAAGGAACACTTTTTCAGTTAATTTTTTTAAAAAATATAGAAATTCCCTTGAGATATCATTCAAATGGCAACTAAGAAAAATCAGCCATTGTAAAAATATTAAAATCGAAACAAAAATAAGTCCAAGCTCATACTAGAAATCCAAATAGAAATTATTTTAAATATAAATAAAAAGACTATAGATTGACACCTCCTCTCCCAAATCACCGCCGCCAGTAATACCAAGAGCTTCCATCGCGGCATGCAGACAAATCATTATTACCAGCAACACCAAGATCTGATCCCTATAAAAAAATAAAATAATTGTAAAGAAAAATAAAAGAAGAAAAGAAAAGAAGGAAGAGAAACAAAAAGGAAAAAGAGAAAGAAATGAAAATAAAAAAAATCATTTTATGTCGGTGGTAACTTGACCGAAGGAGAGAGCAATGATGGGTGGTGAGTAGCTAGCAACTGATTGGTTTGGGGGGGAGGGGGGGGGGGGGGGGGGGGGGGGTGGAGCTGGTCTTGTCAGCTAGTGGCTACTTTTGCCAAAAGATGGAAAGAAGCTGTCGAAGTGGAGTTGCTAGATTAGAAATCACAATGCAATGAGAAGTGAGTGGCTGAGGAATGACAACGACAGGGAGAAGCTTTGGTCAGCGTGACTTGACTCAGATGGTCGAAATCGTAGCTGGAATTGAATCAAAAATAGCAGAGCCTCTTTTTTTCTCTCTCATTTGCCGTACGATGGATAAAAAAATAGGGAAAGCGGTGGTCGGAGAGATCAGTAGCGAGGTGAGGGTGGTCAAGTTGGCCGAAATTGAGCCCAGGTGATCGTAGCCCACTTGCGATCGGAGAGAGAGAGAGAGAGAGGAACGAAAGTTTTTATTTTACTTTCATTTCTTTTTCTTTTTCTTTTTCTTTTTTTTTTCTCTCTTTTTTCTTTTCTTTTCTTTTCTTCTTTTCTTTTTCTTTACTATTATTTTATTTTTTATATAATTATTTTAAAAAACATGTAAGGGTATTTCTATCCTTTTTAAAAAATTTACGAAAATGATGTTCTTTTTTGGATGGAAGGATTGAAAATTTAAATGGAGGCATACTTTACGAACATCGAAATAATTGTCATAAACAATAAGGACGAAATCAAATATTTTGTAAAAATTCAGAGACCCAAAAATAATTTTTCCTAAAAAATTTAACTAAATGAATATAGTAGGGATTACAAATTAAACTAAGGTTATCATAGGAGATCTCATTATTTCCCAAGAAATATATATATATATATATATATATATTATATTAAAAAATGAGTTTTGAAAAATTTTCAATTTGTGAAAATGTATTTTTCAAATTACCCAATTTAAGGAAATAATCCCGAAATGTTTTCAAGTAGTTCTTGAAAACATTTATGAAACATGAAAATGACAGTCAAAGGGAGGCTTCATGCAACATTGACAAGGATAATAAAGTTGTTGGTTGTTTTCCTCCTCACCTTATTCCTTACCTCTTTCTATTTATTATCTCATTGACTAGTGTGTGTCAGCTAGCCAATAAAACACAAAACCACTTTTGAAATTAGGCTAGCAATGTAGCACTTAACTAGTGAAAGAGTCTATATTATCACGTTTTAAAATATTTAAAATTTAATAATAAGTTATAAATTTACCTTTGATGATGGTGTCTGAAATTTGAGATAAGTAGTTGATAAAATCAAATAAGAGTAAAGTACTTGTACTTTGATGTTCCTAAGTTATAGTTCAATTAACACTTATGTTCTTCTATATTTAGTTAATAATTACGACATAATAAATTATTACTCCATCAGATAAGTAGATTGTTCCATCCAATTTCACCCATTTTCACAATTAAAAATTTAAATAAATTCGATGGGGAAGAAAGAGGATATATATATATATATATATATATATATATATATATATAACTCCAATTTGCTCTTTGTTTCATATGAACCAAATGTAATAAAGGATTTTCCCAAATTACTTCATAAAATCCCTAATTTGCAAATTAGAAGCTAACGAATCCATAGAACACTCGAACCAAGAGCCTTACCTAGCTCCTCAAGCACAAGAAGATCTAAAAAGAAAAATGAAAAGGTTTATAATTGACAACTTCAATATCAACAGTTTGAAGGGAACACGAGTAGGTTAATTAGTATAAATCCTTCTTCAACTTTGTCTAGTGCATTCTCTGATTGATCATAGAAGGATTTGGAATTGAAGTTAGTGTTTGAGAAGGAGCGACTAAGAGTGGTGATTGAGATTTTTCCAAGCTAGAACTAATAGAGTCATGGTGTAACAGCCTAGGACTAGCAAGATATTGTTCGCTTTAGGCTGAACTCACTCAGGCTCGCACGATTTTATTATTGAGTTAGAACCAACTCAATAGCTCAAAAGGCCTCCTGCTAGTCTAAGAGTTGCTCGTTCTTATGTACTTCACTTACACCTTATGCCGATGTGGGATTCGCCTAACGTAAGCTAACATCTCAAGCTAACACCTCATATGGTACGGATGTTACACATGAAAGGTCAAGTTGGACAATAATTATAAAATAGTTTACAAACAGAACAAACCTATTTGTTTACATTAAGAAATTACCCTCAATCAAGCGAGAAATGATGGGTTCCTTTTTAATTAAGGGTATTTTGGTCTTTGCACAAATCCTTGATAATGAATATGTATGAAATTGGATAGAACGACCTACTTATCCGATGGACTAGTAATTTAGGGATGCCATGGTTACTACCTTGATATAGAATGATGTAAGTGTTAATTGCACTATAACTCAGGGATGTCAAAGTATTTTACTCAAAATAATAAACTAAGGATCTAGGATAATAAGGTGAGGACCAAAATATAAATATCATCTAAGATATTTATACAA